>JAZFAU010000224.1:300000-542500 GCA_037178615.1 Dione vanillae
ATAAAAATATTTAAGGAAAGCACATACAAAATGAAAAAGAAAGCATGGCTTAGTGGTTAGAACGATTGCACGGTTTGCAAGAGGCGCGTGTTCAAATCCTGATACACTTAAATTGTGTTTTATTTAATATTTAGTATAGTGTAAAATATTCTTTTACGTAGTTATTTTTGTGTCCCAAGGAAGGCATTATTTAGATTTTATTTCCCATGTATGCATTAAGAATAAAATACAATAGACACAAAATTATTTAAATATTACAATCAAAGCGACATGGCAACAAAACGATAGGCGAATTATTTAATCATATAATTAATAAGTATATATTTATATGGAACAAGTCTCACGTTACTTTATTTATACAAAGATTTTAAAGCGTCTTAATAAATTGATATATTACCTTCAAATTATATCATATCAAACAGTAAATATATTATATTACATGACATAATATATATCATACGTGAGTATCACGTAATATTAACTTAAGTTACAGTTAGATATGTTTGTATGTATAGCTATATTTTAAAAATTTTAATGGATGTGGATTTTCTGGTGCATTTAAAAGAACTGTTTAAATCCTTTGTTATTAAATTATTACTTTCCTTATTATTTTTTTAAGTGGTAGAGCCAAGATACACTAACACCAGTAGCTCAAAAGGGCCAGGCTAGAACCGAATTACCACGCTTTTACAGAATACCGTCGTGAAACAACAGATTATTAATGCTGCTGTGTTTGATCAGGTGAGTGAGAGTTCCAGATGCCCAGGGGGCAAGGGGGATGCAAGAGGGATTAGTATGGGTATTTATTTGGCAACATATCCACATTCTTTCGGATTGTGGATGTCTATGGGTTAGGGTGTCCACTTAACACCATGTGGCCCTTCCGTTCGTTTGCCATCTTATCATATAAAAAAAGAAACAAGGAATATATTACAATGATATAAACAAATTGTTTTTGAATTTATTTGCGCGGGGGCAATGTTGATACTAAAAGTACTACAGGATCTCTTTATCTACAACGATCTTACTGTGTAGTTCGGACTTCACAGTTTCATTACAATTTTATAATGAAAAAAAAACATGCGAACGTTTATAGATTTCTCTTTTAGAAACGATATACATATGGCCAAGTAAAGGACATAATATTAGAAAACATTATATATAACATATGTGTTAAAAACCGCGCCAAAATTCGTTGCGAAGTTTTGAAGAAGAATTTTAACCATACATAGGGACAGATTGTGAAAACGAGTTCGTTTTACACAATCGAAACACATGACACATGACTATGTTAATAATAATATATAATCTTTTTTATTAACTAACGCAAGGCTATCTAAACTCTGGCAATATACTGTAATGATTAAAGTACTGATAAATGTATATAGATACATATTTATTGTATAGGTATTATACATTTCGGTCCTAATTCCTATGCGACAATTGGAAAAGTCATATATTATGTTAGTATTATTTGAAATTCTTTGAAATTTTCATTTGTTTTACTCTGATTGTAGAGTTGTTCTATAAAGAATGATTTTAATTTTCGTTTTGTAAATAAAAATTCAAAACAAAATATTTTTATGGTTGGTAATATTGAAAAATCAAATTATACTTAATTACATATTGGAAAATCTTTAACCATATTTATATAGAATAAAATAAACAAATTTCTTTCACATATACAATTCTAATTATGACCAAAATATATAGTATTTTATTTAGGAAAAAAGTTTTTTTTATGTATATACATTTTCATATATTTTATTACACCTATGTCTTTATTCTAGGCCACGAACTCGTTTCGGGGTTGTACAAAAATAAACCATTCGCATGACACGTGTTTTATTAAGTAGTATTTTCGATACGTACGCGCGAGTACGTCGTTGATCGTACACGTCTGCTATAAAGAGAACAAAGACCTAAATACTAAATGTATGGAAACTGAGCCAAGGATTAACTTTTGTTTGTTTATGTACCAAGGTATAAATACAATTGTTTTCGTTTATTTTCACTCATATGTCTCTGTGACGTGCTCCTTCTTTAATTGTTTCAAAATAGCTAAGACTTAACTGAGATTCAAACCCACAGTACAAAACAATTTTCAAATATTTTTTAAGTGTATGTTTTATTATTTTACGATTAAATTATTACAAATAAATTACAAGAAAATAAGTGCCAAACATTGTTTTTTACCATAAGTATGTTTTTATGCGTCTTGCAGTTAATAGTTACATCCAAATCGCAATTCATTTTCGTATATGTAGAGGAAATAACGGTCACATGTTTTTTCTGGCTTCACGCCGTATCCTGCATGGCATGGCAAGAAAGCCAGAAGGAACCGTAGGAACCTAATAATAAGACACTCCGCTCTCCACTTTTCATATTTCGAGGCACTGCATGTTGAATGGTGGAAATAAACGCCGCGTTTGGTCTTTTTACCAGAGCGAAACCATGAAAATATTTAAATTATTCACTCTCTCACGACTGGGAAAACCATAAACCCTCGCATTTACAGGTGTGACGCTGTGACTATGTGGCACGATAATCCTATAATTACATAATATTGTAATTTCTAACAATAATATGTTACTCACAATAATTACCAATATTAATAATAACAACTAATATAAATAATATCCGTAAAACCTGATATGCATGACGCAGTAGGGGTATTATTTCCTTATCGTTAATGCGTTAAAATAATTATTTTAGCTTATACGCTTAAATAAACATATAAGCTAAAATATTTTTTTTTTCTAATATTTCGAAATTCGTAATCGTAAATCGTAATCGTAATTTTATTAACGTTCAAGAGTATTGAGTGTTGATGACATCGGTCGTAGGTCAAGTGCAAAGTATTACTTAGTTCCCCAAACTGTGCGTCACGATGTTCTGGGGCGACGTGGTGTAATCCCATTTGATTTTGTTATTTTTACGACGATACGATTGAGTGGAGTGGACTATGGACTATTGTGCCATTCATTCTAGCTCTCCTTCCACGTCCCTATTGTTCTTTTAGTTTAGATAATCTGTTGTTCTGATTAATAACATACATGGAATTTAGCCAAGGGGTCATAAGCTCCAAAAGGATGTCGAGGTCACGGCGCAAGAGTTTGAGAAGCCCAGATAACCGTATACAATATGGCGATACAGAATAAGTTAATGAAACGGTAACGGTAAAGTAAACGGTAGTATTTCTTCACTATTTTTGAAATCTTTTTCTTTTATATACAACTTTTTTTATTAGCTTCACGCTTTATCCCGCACATGGCAGGGTTGGCAGAGGGATCTGCAGGAACTATATGAACCTAGTAGTGGACACTCTGTTGCTGAGTCCCTGCTTTCTCAGTCCCCGCTTTCCGCCGTTTTGGAGGCATTGCGTGTTAAGTGGTGGAACTCGACGCCGCATTTTGCCTAGTTGCCAGAGCGAAGAAAACGGAAATAGAAAAATCCATCTTCTCCGAGTGGGAATCGAACCCAGAAACCGTCGCGTTAAAGGAAGACGTTGCGCCTTTGCGCCAAGATGGTTTTTCTTTTATATAAATAAATAATATTTATATTAATATGAATAAAACCGAACTGATTCAAGATTTTTTTTTCGGAAAATTATCTCATATAGATAAGAGACACAGAATTAAAGTAATTTAAGGCTTAATAAAAAAACCATCACGAACACTAATAATGTGGAACGCTGCCCATTGGGAAATGAAAAATATCTATTATTGTACAGTGGAAGACAAGCCAACTACGCATATACCATATGTATTTTAAATTTTATCAAATATTTACTACTAATCTATATTAGTCTAGAACATATCATAGCATCGTTTGTCTTGAGTTCAACGTTTCCTCAACAAAGTTGGGACCAATCACACCATAATGCAATTAAATTTGCTCGGAGGGGGAGAAAATAATGTTTAAACAATAAGTTCATACCGGTATATATACAGTCGGATTTTCGTTACATAAAAATGATATAAGACTAGTATTAATATATACAGGATGTTATTAATGAATAAAGTTTGTTTTAATATCAGTAACAGTAGTGTCTATAAAGCTATCAAATGATAATATTAAACATTTATCCCATTGTCATAGAGACAATAAAGGTTTTATACCGTCGACGACCTTTCTCAACACATATGTAAACTTCGTACATTTCTATGCATAATATGTGTATTTTATTATTGAAAACAAGTTGTTAATGGAGTCAAGAAAAAGTTCTTTGCTAATTCAATTGTATTCAATTTAAATAATAACATTTACACTTTATCCAACACATGGCAGGGTAAGGAGATGGAACCGAAGGAACCATAGGAACCTAATGTTACGACACTCCGTTGCTTAGTCCCTGCTTCCTACGTCCCTGCTAATTTCATTCAAAATAATGACATATGATTCATTTCTTGAACGTCAAAAACATTACTATTGATTCACTGAAGTTAATGCTTCAGACCGGAGCAAGAAACTCAGCAATTTTTCTATAATGTGGTGATATAATTTTATAAAACTAGCGCCCTGTCTGCGGCTTCAACCGTTTGAAAGGTAATCTCGGATTTACTCTTTAACTTTTTTTAATATAAAATAAATACCAATTCCATCTTTTCTACTTCACTTACTACTTATCCCCACTCTATACCTATACTCCCTTTGTCGTTGAAAAATATATGTATTTATATAAAAAAATATCAATTTATATGAAACTTGAATTTCGGGATATGATTATGTGTAGCTATATGACCTAGTTATATAGATAGTTTATAAACGAAGAAATGCCAAATCTTATGTTACAATCACGTTAAGAGTTTCGAGCACTTCTTAATATCATGTTTACTAGAACTCTAGTTACTTAAATATGGAAAAGGAAAAAGTAGTTACTTAAATTTTACATATTTCTCAAATTTATTCCGAAATTCACACGTCATTCTTAAAAGACGAAAACTTGAAAGCTTTGCATTAAATATAAAAAGAAAAACAAATTTTGTTAGCACTAAGGGGACAGATTCACAAATCAACAATTGCCAATTTTAAACGTCAGACGAGGCAGATATCAATTGCATCCGGCGATTTTCATATTGGAGGCGTAATAGTGTGAATAATGCAGGACTTAACATCTCAATACTGACTTACTTGATTCTGTTGATTAATTTATATGACAAAAGTTATTAGACCAAATTAAAAATGATATATTTATAATTTATTGCGCTAAGCTGCGGAATTGTTAAGAACTAAACTACAGTAGATTTAACTATTTAAAATATTTATTATTTATTTGAACAATAAAAATCAAGGAAAAAACATAAAAATATATCACAAAAAAAATTAATAAAACAATTTATAGTATAGAGTGTAAGGCTGTAAAAGTTAAGTAAGCTATTTAAAATTGAATGTCAGATATTTATACGATTACAATATGATTACTAATGATATAGTACCGCATATATATATATATATATATATATATATATATATATATATATATATATATATATATATATATATATATATATATATATATATATATATATATATATATATATATATATATATATATATATATATATATATATATATATATATATATATATATATATATATATATATTTATGTATGTATGTATGTATATATATATATATATATATATATATATATATATATATATATATATATATATATATATATATATATATATATATATATATGACTTATCTCTACAAAATATGGATATCTATACCTAACTGGTAAACACAGTAAGAAAATATCGTTATAAGGAAAACAACAAATCGGTGTGTTTACAAACATTAATTTAAAGAGAATTGATAAAAACTCAATAAAATTATTAAATATACTTTCCAAAAAAATATTTTGTTTTTGCCTAATGAATTATCAGATTGTGTGGAAAATAATTTTAAATAACAATGTCTCTAATAGACATATATAAAAACTTTATGATTCAAAGTATTGAGTTTATTGTTATATATTTTAAATATATTAAATTAAATTTTAACAGAATCGTCGTAATGTTTTAGAATCGATATCAAGACATCGATTCCAATTCGGGGAAATAAACAAATGCAAAACTTAATATTATACATTTTAGTGATGTAACGAATGTCACATTTTTAATATTCGCGAATGCGAATGCGAATATTTCCTATCGACATTCGCGAATGCGAATTTAGTAATTCTTTCAAATTTGGCACTAATGTTTACCGCAAGATAGTACTTTAAACGCCCGTTCCGTCGCTACTTATTATTCTTATGATTTTTTTTATATTAATAGTTTATTATACGAGAATAGTGTATGTATTTGATCAGTACTTTTTATTTTTGCTCAAGTAGATTATTATATAACATTAAAAACTTAAATAAAAAATTATATTATTTTTTTAAAAAAAAATTAAAAGATAATTTATTTTTTTTTGCTTGGATTGCGTTAAAAAATGTTTCATGAAATATAATGAAGACTCATAACTTGATTACGAGGTTAAGTGACTATTATATATAGCTTTCTATTATTTTGTAACGTATTACATTCGTTAATTTTTTATTTTTCTGATATTCATTATTTTAAACATTCGCAGTTTAAACATTCGCAGCAAAACATTCGCAGAAATCTTTGCGAGTGCGAATCCGTAAAAATGTGCGAATATTCGCGAAAGCGAGTATTCGTTACATCACTAATACATTTATTAGATACCCAATCTTTTCAAGAAAATTTATTCAAGCGAATCTTGTAACTAGCGGAAGGAAAACTACTGCAGAGTTAAATTCCGGTATAAAAAGTATTTCTTGAAGCCGGAAGATGCTACAATACAAACATAACAGCTGATAGTGACTTATCACCTGTTGTACTAATTACACTATTTTTGGATAAAACAACTAATGCTATAATACGTGACCATGTAGTTCCTACATACCTATATATATTTGGTCAGCTTTTTTTTAATTTTTTTAAAGAAAATTCACAGTTATACACAATAATATAAAAAATCTTACTAACCTAAGATGTGATTTAATTTGATTTAATCTATTTCATTTTGCTTTTCAACTAGATTTAATAAGACACGTAGATTTTTTATATTATTGTGTATAACTGTGAATTTTCTTTAAAAAAATTAAAAAAAAGCTGACCAAATATATATAGGTATGTAGGAACTACATGGTCACGTATTATAGCATTAGTTGTTTTATCCAAAAATAGTGTAATTAGTACAACAGGTGATAAGTCACTATCAGCTGTTATGTTTGTATTGGCTTGGGCCTTATATAGGCATCCTTATGTTAAAGACCGATCTACGTAATATACAAAAATGAGATTTAAACGCTTTATCCCGCACATGGCAAGGTAGGCAGAAGAAACTGCAGGAACCATGTGTAGTGTTAAGACACTCCGTTGCTTAGTCCCTGCTTTTTTCCGTCCCCGCTTTCCGCCATTTTCGAGGCATTGCGTGTGGAGTGGCGGAACTCAACGCCGCGCTTTGCCTAGTTGCCAGAGCGAAGGAAATAGAAATAGAAAAATCCATCTTCCTAGAGGTGGAATCGAACCTAGAAACCGTCGTGTTTACAGGCAGACGCTTACGCCTCTGCGCCACGACGGTTGCTGCGCGCGACTTATTAGTCGAAAAAAAAAAATTAGATAGGAAATGCTGAACGTAAAAATGTCAATTTTGACATATAATTGAATTTTCACGTAGAAATTTCTAGAAAAATGGAAAAATCAAGTTTTATTTAATATCCCCCTATATATCCCCCATATAGCAAATATTAAAAAAAAGGCGATTACATGAGTTAAAATGTATAAAGCTAAAAGTTGCACATAGTTGCCTATATAGGTACACTAGTTTATTGATAAGCGCATCGTGTATGTCAATATTGACATGTATTATTTGATTTCAGAACTCAACTATTTCGCTTTAAAGTTCAATAACTTTCTCTTATTTCAATAACAATGAATCCCTATTATGCGCGATGTATTCCGTAACTAGCACGATAGATAGAAAGAAGTGTTAAGACGTGTGTAGTGTAGAAAGAAGTGTTATATATATATATATATATATATATATATATATATATATATATATATATATATATATATATATATATATATATATATATATATATATATATATATATAAAAAAGTAAAATCGCTCACCTCCTTATCTTCAACGAGAGTAGCTACGCGGCCAGGCTAAAACAAAAACATTACTTTATCAGAAATGTATGACGTACAAAAACATCACAATTATTAGTTTTCTTGTTAACTATATCGTCGTTAATATATCGATATGATTACAATATACTGTTAATTTTAAAATGTCGCTTTAGACTAAGGAAAGAAAAAAGGTGCGGGTTGAAATTTACGCTAAGTTAAAAAAAAATTCAAACATTACTTTGAATATTTATGTACATATGTATTTTTAGTGAAAAATATAAGGAAGCAAATTACTTTTCTTAAAAAATATTTATTTTGCTTACAACTAACATTAGCAACATACACAAACATAACATTTAAATTTTAAATAATATAATGGGTACATTATACGTGAACCATAATCTCCTTTCTGTCCCATAGTAACTGAAGTTCTTTAAAAAAAATAGTTAAAAATGTTAGTTAATTCATAATTTTATACTTTTTACCGGATAACTAAATAGAGAAAGCCTAAACTAAAAACAATCCATTCCACATTTGCCTAATTTCCTCTGCACAGAAAATTGCGAGGGCAAAACTCGTCTTTTCACTTAGCGCAGAATTTTAAGGAATTCTATTATTATTATAATAATTCCCTAACTGAGGATCGAACTTGTAATTTGTAACTATCCCAAATGCCCCCAGCACTAACCCAAACGTCATGAAAGCCCTTTTATATAATATTTTTAAGTAGCTACAGAAGTAATTAAAATTATATAGCACGTATTAAAGCATATCTTAGTACATTAGTGTGACTAACACGTGATGATAACGTGTAGTAGTAACTAATAACCCAAAATAAACGCCAAATCTCGCGTGTGACATAATATTTATATCTAATCTATATCTAACATATATATGTTAGTAAAAAGATAGTCTTTTTATACCAAATAATGTTGCTACAGGTGTTTTTATGTTCTTTTTTTAATATATATTTCTTACCATATAATTAATTATATATAAGAAACGTGACTACAAATAATCCAATAGGTATATTGTCAAATTTCAAGACATTTGGGAAAGTGAAAAGTCGTTATTAAAAAAAAGGAGGTCTAGAAAACATATACATATATACACTATTAGACAAAAACGGCGTTGTGTTCCGTAATTCCATTGGTAGTCTAGAAAACTATAGACTATTAGACAAAAACGGCGTTGTGTTCCGTAATTCCATTGGTAGTCTAGAAAACTATAGACTATTAGACAAAAACGGCGTTGTGTTCCGTAATTTCATTGGTAGTCTATTGAGAACAACGTATACTTTTACAGATCCCCCTCTACGATAGGCGACAAAATAAAAACAATAACAATAGATTATCACAAAACAATTAATAAAAAATATACTAATTCAAATACAAATTAATCAACAATATAAGCCGACTTAATGCTTTTATTGTCTCGCTCTTATCATACAAAAAAATTCTTCATAAACGCTTATCTTGTATACATATATTGTTATTGTTTTTGTTATATTATGTTTATATGCCACTGTGCGTTTTGTTTTGAACATACAAGCCAAATTCACGTATAATCCAACCGTTACGCGTTTAAATTCTAATTTAAAATTTCTATTATTTTAGCTTTACGCTTTATCCAGCATATAGCAGAGAAGGCAGATGGTATATGTTCATGACTAGTATTTAAATACTGAAACAGTATTGTTTTTAAATATTGTAAAATGTTTGTTCAACAAAAAATTACGCAGGCTGCTTGGCTTTGCACTAAATAAGGTATAGGTAGGTAAAAATATTTTATGTTTAAGAATTCTAATAAAGCCTAAAATATGTAATAAATTAATAATTGACGACGCTTTTGCGGCTTCGTACGCTTGCTCAATATTCTCGAATTTATTTTAATGTACTCTTTAATCTAATTGCATGTTTTGTAAGTAAAAGCTATTGTTTTAATTATTTCATCTATAAAAAATAATAAACAAATTGTATATATAATTTATAGGGATAAAATTATAATATTCAACTGTTCCAAAGACTAGCCAGGCAGGCAAAAATTAGGTAAATGTACTAAGTAATTTGTAAATAAATATATACATTTTAAAATAATATGCCTATTTGTAATTAAAAAATTATTATGTTTTTAATTTTATTTATATGAATGAATATTAAATTAGATGAAGATTACAATTCAAAAAGGTTAACCTAATCTGCCAAGAGTATTTACATCTTAGTGCTACATGTTTATAATTGTGAAAAGAAACTTAACTTAATTGGTTTAAAGTTATCATTTTTTTGTATACAATATTTTTAACTTATTACAAATATTACAAATTTTTATAATTATAAAAATCACTTACACAGTTTATTAAAATAATTTTTATATGAAATATAAATAGTATTGAAGAATTGGTGAAATCAGTGCAACACCAGACTTCAGATACCAAGTAATAGATTGCAAATTATTTTTATTTACTATAACTATGTATGGATATTGCAGCTTTCACAGTACAATAATTAAAGATTATAGTTTGTTTAAATACAAAAATATTGAAAAATATTGAAATATTGAAGTGGCCTTGTCTTATTGCAATTCAGAAACCCCTTATATAGTTAGTAAGTAGTCTAGTAGAAATTTCTACTCACAACTACTGTGCTATAATAATATTAAATGGCATTAATTACATTGTAAAGGCTCTTAAACATTATATATTTGTTTAATAAAGTATTTTTTTATCATTTAATGTATGTATTAATGTCAACAATGTTGCTATTTGCTTTGAAATATACTGATATTGACGTTACTTAATGTAATGAAAGTCCTTTGTTTTATTAGATATGGAGTGTTGATCTAAATTATTATCAAGTGTTTGAAAAGTGTGAAGAATCACTTCACTTTTACCTGAATTAAAAAGCATTAAATATTGAGTTGGAGGATGAGGATTTTCTTTATAGGAATCAAATCCATGCATGTTGTATCTTAATTTGGATAGTCATAGAGGCAGTAATTCATTTTATAATTTTGGATAAATTGAAAATAGGACTAAATCAACATTACTAGGTTAACAAAATAACTGATATGAAGTATGCAAAGTTACTTCAATCAGTATTAGCGATCTCCCGCAGAAACAAACACAAAATTGAAAAAATTAAAAATTGTCTAAATAGAAATAAAAATTATATAAAAATTGAAAAATAAAATACATACATACTTATAAAATAATATTATAGGTTATTATTGTATATACATAAACAATAAATATTATAAGGGCTTATTATATATACCTATATAAATATTTTATATACAAATATGTATTAAATTTTTAAAATTAAGCCAAATAATGCTTCAGGAACTTTTAAAAAAGATCTTTCCACAATATTACAATTTTAACAGTGACTGCTTATATGTAATTGGAGTTGTAGTAATATCAAATATTAATTCAAAATAAAAGTATGTATGTCATTCAAAAATATAAACAAATTAAATATAAACTCAAAATAATATATATATTTTTATATTTAAACATTGACAGTAGAAAAAATTTGCTGAATATATTAATGACAAAAAACTAAATTAAAGACCAAAAAATAATAATTACGTTAATTTACATCACGCGATTATTTGACCACGTTTTAAAAATATATGTGCTACATAATTTATTTAAATACAAAAAGTAAATAACAATAACATTCATTCTTTATTTATTTTCCATTATTTCAAAACGTAATTAAATGCTTTTGATTTATGAAAACAAAATGCAATCTTAAAAGGCGTACCATCAAGTCCCGCAAGGTGAAAGGCCGCTCGTTTGTTGCATCAGACAAAATATTTTCATGCGTTTCGTGACGATAACAAGAAAATTTACAGAAACCATAAATAATAAATTAAATTATATACATGAAAATTGTTCAAATGTGATAAACAAATATTTTCCGGCACAGTAGAGAATTAAATAACTTGATTTTTAAATGATAATACCTTTACTTTTATTTATTTTTAGAATTATTTAAAAGTTACCTTCGATTCAGTTCCTCGGTGTGTTGTATTTCCTTGCCAGAATCTCCTTGAAAACCCTTTGACGTATCCAGTAATTGACTGCTGGTATTCAAAACCAGGATTCCAACAAAGAGATCCATATCCAAATACCCAGAAAGGCTCTGTCCTAGTTACTTCATCTGGCTTTTGTTCTACAGCAGAACACATGTTTGACGTGAAGCTATCTTTAATTTCTTCTTTTCTATCCATTTTAATATATGTTACAAATATATTTATTTCCTGAACAAAAACCGCGTACTGAGATTCTGAATGTGGAATAGTGAAAGCTATAAAAGAATGCCGCGAGGATAGGATTATCACAGTTTTAAAATACACTTAATAATTCTACTTGTGTCTCATTGTGGGTATTTAGAATACGCGTGTCTAAACACAAATTATCACTATAAATGCAAATCGTCGTCTGATATAATACCTTCCATCGCGGTGTACGTTCGTCAACTGATTTATTTTGCCCGCTTATTTCAAATGTCAATGCCGTTTCCGCAGGGCAAGGTGTCATCTTCTACGGTTCGTTTCACGGACTTTATTATTATAGTTTTGAGTTACTGGCAAAATTTAGAAGAAAATATATTTTGAAATGTAATATAACAATGTAAATAATATATATTAAATTTGATTTTTTTTGTTATTAATAAAAAAATATATTATTGAGATATTTCATTCTAATCAATTGTTTTTTTTATTTTACTTTAATCGTTTTTGAAAATAATATGTACTTCATTTTTCATGAAATACTTACTTTGTTTCAATGTAGGATCTATAATCATTGTCCATTACATTTACAATTTTGATATGGCCATCGTAGCATCATCAGAATTAAGGATGTAAATAGAATATCACTTTAGCAAAAATGTACAGAGACATTTTTAATCCATACAATCTGAATAGTATATAATAAAATATTAAAAAAATTATTGCCTCGTTTTTTGTAATATTCCTTTGTTAAGAAGAAACAAATATTTAAAAAATAACTCTCAAATGGATGTCAATAATAAGTGCATGTGCAACGTATTTTTAACGTTTACAATTTTTTAATTGAATTTTAATTGAATTTGTTATAATTTAGTTAATAATTGCAATAGTTAAAAGTGTTTTCTTTAGCTTCTTTGATCCGCTTATGACAGGGTAGGAAGAGAGAACATTGGGAAGATAGTGTTTGACATACCTTATCCCACAACTTCTAAGCATTGTGTGTTGAGTGGCGGAACTCAACGCCGTCTAGTTGCTAGAGTGTATAAAATGGAAATGAAAAAATCTAATCTATCTTCCCCAATTGTGAAACGAACCCACAAAACGGTCGTGACAACAAACAGACTCTGCGCCTCTGCGCCATGACGATATCAAGAAAGAGAATATTTCCTTATGTGAAATATAAAGCAACTTTTAAATAATTAAGAAATTCGAAATTGACACATTTAAAATAAATAAAATAAAACTTCATTTAAGTGTTGTCACTTATAATGGTCCATATAATTCATAAAGAATAAATCACAATGCATTAGTTTATTACACTTAAACTATTTTACACAATAACATATAAGGAGTATTTAACGGTGAATATTTTTTTTAATTAAATATCATTTTGTTACATTGAAAGTACGCACATTGAAACATACACATTTAAATTTGAAAATACTGTTTTTTTTTATTAAATATATTAAATACAGACAACTGTTACAATAGTATAATGCCTTATGTATAGAATAAAATTTAACAATATCTTTGATCACTCTGTATGAAAAGGTACACAAATATCTAATGTGCATAGAAATATATTTTTTGTTAATATATATTAATTATACATAAACATTTTATATTTAAATTCAAATATGATTTAGGTCGACAAATATATAAATATTTAGTTATTTTGGACCAATATATAAATTTAGAGTGTAAATTTTATTTTTCATATTTTTTTTATGATATTATGCAAAGAATAAAAAACATTCAGCCATGAGTCAAATAAAATCGAACCTTACAATGCTTATAAGAAAAAGAATAATCAATATACAACAATTTAGTGTAAGCTATTTTAATATTTTAGTTAAATACATCTTGTGTTTATTTTTTAAGGGCACCAAAATTATTATACGAAATGTAGACATACTTCTACCTTCCATAATTATTAATAAATTGTGATTCCACAGGTAACTAACAAAACATAAATTATGTTACGTGAGATTACTTTAAAATATCAATTAAAATTCTTATATATATATCCTATTTACAATAATATTATTGTGATATTTGGCTCCATATTATTTTCCAATATTTGGAAATACTTTATATACATGAAATGCATTTTATTTTAGCATATAAATAAATATAATATTTAACTCTCATTCAAATGTAAATAGTATTTGGTATATAATTCTTGGAATTATAATAATGTTATTCATGATTAATATGAGTTTGAAGATATCAATATAAGCTAAATAAAAGGCATTTCACACAGCTTATAAATAACAATCAAAATTGTGATGGTTAAATCTATTTATCTATGTACAATCAGACTTTACAATAAAATTTTATTACAACTTTAACAAACATGAATATTTAAAATTATCATTTTCATATTTAATATAATAATATGGTTCACCACAAAATTTAGACGCCATCATAGATAATGCGACCCATAGACAATTATTTTTCAACAATATAGCTAATTTTTTTAATAAGAAATGTTGTAAAGGCAAAAATATATTTATTATAGTGGAATGAAGGTCGCAAATATTGAATAATAATGTATACTATTGATAACTTTTTAAACTTGTAATACTATGTATATTCCTGAACACAGGGCAGGTACTGATAATGTGTTATAATTTAACATTGATTATTATATTTATGACTAGTGATATGTTATGATAACTTTACATAGGGATTGGTAAAACGTTTTCAACTGCTCTAAAGGTATAATGAGATTACTTTGATTCTTTTAAATGTGATGTTTATTTTAATTTATTATTAAATATATATACAATGCACCATAAAGGGAATATAATTACGAATTTGTATATAATTTTCTAACCTAAAAAACTAAATATGCATAATGCAGTCAGGCTTTTTGGTAGGTCCCTTACGGGATATAGGAGATACAATTTATTATTAACCAACTAAACTGGCGAATGAATTGTAGCTTTAACAATAGGCTGAATATTGTTAGGTGTTTGCACCTTACACGAATATTGGGGAGGTAGTCAAAATCTAAACTAATTTGTTTTGATCGGAAAATTATGCTTGATGCCGAATTCGTATTTTAAAAGAGATTAAAAGCCTTTATATGGCATTTTAGAGATATTAATTATCAACTTCCACAGATAATGTAATTACATTCTCAGAATATGCGCGCCATTAGGCTGTTTAACGTCAAGCTTAAGTCCGATTCAATGGGAACGGGCTTAAGCTGAATGCTTGGATCATACGTTTGATTCCGGCCCTTCTGTATTGTGTTTAAAGGAGGCTCGAATCCTAGCTAAGTACAGTGCGCAAATGTGGCCGTAGCATTTGTTATACCATTCTGGTGTTCTGCCCCTGAAATAGAAATAAAATTTATTAATTATTTTTTATGATTTTTAAAGTGTTAATTCACACAGATTGATGATTTTCTTTAAGTATTTTAAAATTTACTAATATTTTTTACTTTACGCTTTATCCCGCACATGGCAGGGTAGGCAGAGGGAACTGCATGGACTGTGGGAACCTAGTATTAAGACACTCCGTTGCTTAGTCCCTGCTTTCTCCGTCCCCGCTTTCCGCCTTTTTCGAGGCATTACGTGTTGAGTGGCGGAACTCAACGCCGCGCTTTGCCTAGTTTTCAGAGCGAAGAAAATGGAAATAGAAAAATCCATCATCTCCGACTGGATATCGAACCCAGAAACCGTCGCGTTACAGGCAGACGTTGCGCCACGACGGTCCTCGAATTTTATTCCCCATTACTTTATTTCCCATCTTACATTTGTTTTTGTTAATTATAAGACGTAGTTTAGACGAATATTGGCATCATTGTGCGGGCTAAAATCATATATCATATATTCTCATATATTTTTATTAAGTCTCTCAGTCTTAGTACTTAGATTACTATGACGTGACTTTGTACTATTGTATTGTCGACATGCAACACCTCTTCCGTTAAACAGATATCGGAATCAATGGTGCTATATCTGAACCTCATAATATAAATGTATGCTATCCAAGACAAAACAACAAAAACTTGGTTAAAATCTTTATAATATCTATATATACAGTGGCATCCTGTCTGAGTGGGAAAGAGATATATCTCTTACTCATTCGGTTAATTTTTGAATGAAATGTCGGGAAATGGGGAGAAATGTGCTATTGTTAATTTTTAACTAGTTTTTTGGAAACTTTGACAAGGGTCGCACTGTCAGGTACACCGGTATATACAGAATGTGGACGTAACGGCGACCTTCATTTCAAGCATAGTATTAACTAGCTTTTATACTTTTATTTAACTTGGTAAAATTATAAAAGAAGTAAAATTTTCAAAAATAAAAAAAAAACATTTTTCCAAACAAAATAAATAATTAAAATATTGTTCCAAAATAAAACGTTATTTGTCAAGTATGACGCGAGCGTACACTGTACTGTCAAAGCGGGACAGAGATACATCTCTTTTTCTTTTTGTTTTTTTTTAATGAATGAAAGGTTGACAACGTTTAATAGTATTTTTATAGTACAGTATTTAATGATGACTACCTCACGCGTTACACAGCACGTATAAATATAGTGAAAAGGAAACATCATTTTTTTTTTGTATATAGCCTCGAAATAATTTCCCCTATAAATAAGTTTGATAATGGCCGCCGTGTCAAATACATCCTGTATATTGGTTAGAATATTTATAATAATGAATAAAGAAGCTAGGTTAGAATCTTTAAAGTAACACTCACATAGTATCAACCCTAGCTAAGTGCACGAGTCGGCTTCTGCCCTTCCCCGCGGGCTGCGCGAGGTACCGTGACGCGAGAACAACACCTCGCGCACCTTCACTCGGCACCGCGCCGTGCGCGACTGACGTCTCGGCGACCGCGCACCAACTACCGCCCGTCGAGCCGCCATGTTGCCACGATCTGAGGGATGGCAAATTATATATATTACTTTACTTATAAGGTATTGGTAGGATAGCAAGGAACCCAGTGTTAAGACACTCTATCCCTTGCTCACCGCCTCTTCCGAGGCTTTGCGTGTTGAGTGGCGGGACTCAACGTCGTGTTTTGCCTAGTTGACCGAGCGAAGAAAATGGAAAGGATAAAATCCGAGTGAGAATCTTCTCCGAAAATCCGAAATCTTCTCCGAGTGGAAATCGAACCCACTAACCGTTGCGTTTACAGGCAGACGCGTCTGCGCTACAATAGTCTTCACCAATTTTCAAGCTTATACAAATTTATACACTCTTATATAAAGTTTTTTCTTTCTATAAATCAAATTAATTCTAAAATATACGTAAAAGTGTAAAACATATAAGATAACAAACCGTAGCACGCAATAGTCCCTCGTCGCCAAATTGAAGCTGGATGATGTAATGTACTGAAACACTTCAGCATTAGGACCGAGTTTCTCCGCCACGCGCCACTTTACCAGCGAATCGTCCCAAATATGTCGCTCCCGGAGTATCCTGGAATAAAATAATCACATTTTAAATTTCTTTATTTTAATTTTAATTAGCAACGTTGCTTTCGTTTTCAATTTTTTCTTTAGTTATTAACCTAATCATCGAAATATTGCGTTTTTAGTAGTGTAGCTCAACGCCACGTTTTAATCTTTAAGTTCATTCAACCAACTGGGAATCGAACCCACGATTATTGCGTTTCTAGCCAGACGCTGGCCACTGTACCACAACGACCTATAAATTTGATGAAGTAAATAGAGAAACAAAAATGGAGAAGAAAAAATGGAGAAACTTCCAACCTTTGCATAACCTCCTGCGGCGGCGCCTCGACGTCTGTGGTGGCGCGCCACAGCCGCAGCGGGTGACCGTCGCCTACCTTCTTGCAGCACAACTCGACGTGAGGCGCGGCGCCCGATACTGACATCCAACCTCGAGTTCTGGAAATTTACACTTTATTACTATGGCCGTAAGGTCTGATTTAATTTTTTTTTAAAGAAGCATAGACCATTGAAAACAGATTAATAACTCGAATTAATTAATGCGATATTTTTTTTTATTAAATCGATGCTTATACGTTTTAACAATAAATTGATATGTTATTCGTCTGTGTCATAGTGTGGAATATGAAATCGATTAAACGGATATAATTTCTTGGTTAGATTACGAGATGTTTATTATATTTATTGTAAGGTTTTGCTTTTTATAGTCTGTATTATGTACCTTAATGAAATAATTGTACTGTATTTTTGTGTTTTCTATGTATATGTATGTTTTGTTATTATAATGGTTGTTACATACGATAACGAATTGTGTTTTTGTTGATACTTACAAGTTATTTTATTTAATGTCATGATTTAATTTTATTTTTACTTTTAATACAAGCTACACAACAAACAAACATACGAAATTATTGTAAACATTATTTATTATATTTTTATATTTAAATTATTTTATATTTAGGCTATTTTAATGTTTTTAGTTTCCTTTCTAACGATGCAGATTAATTCTAACAGCTAATCGACTATCTAAGTTGCACCAATACGACTACAATGGCGGTGAAGTGAAACCATTTATAATCTGTCCTTTAATGTTACTTATTCATTTTATAGTAAAAAAAAAGTGATAAACTAATTTTTCGATTTTAAACAAAACAATTATATTATTATTCGTTCATAAACTATTTTGTATCATAAAAAAATCGATATTCCAGATAAAATAAAAAAAATACAATATTATATAATTGTTACAAGATGCATGCCTAAATTTATATGCATTATATATGACATGTTAATTATTTTGTGTTTAACTATCGTATTTACACACGGAGTTATACTTGCCGAGAAAAAACACCACAATATCGATTTTTAATTTATATTACAATCAGTTTCTATTTTTATTATAAAGTATAGTATAGTATTTAAAGGTTCGGATACAGGATGGATATCAGATATGAAAAAAGACAAACAGTAAAGAACAGATTGTAAGAAAATGAGGAGACGGCGAATTACTAACACCTATCTCACCTCTTTCCCGAACGCCCACAGACTCTAAAAAGGCATGAAAAAGTTAATATCTATAAGAAATATCTAAAAATAGATAGAAATTTGATCATGAAGGTACACAGATTACCTATAGATTGTTTTTAATTAGGAGACATTAGTAATCTTAAGCATATCTTACTTTTCTTTGGCTTCTTTTAGTAAAGCTTTTATGCAGGCTTGTTGAAAACCTTTCCAGTCTTGGTTGAAATCCGCTCCTAGCTCTTCGAGTGCGACCTGTAAAGATAATTAATAGATTTTAAATTATTTATTTTATTGTTATTTATTATATTTTAATATGATAATTTTAAAAAAGATCTTTATCCTGTCTAGCATACATCCCCACCATGTGTGGCAGAGGGGACCTAGTATCACAACATCAATATCACATCGCCCAATTTTTGAAACGCTTCGTGTGAAGAGGCAGAACTTAATACCGATGTTTGTCTTACATTAGTAGCAAAAATCAAGCGATAAAGATATATTGCTTAAATATTATTATTGAAAATTTTCAAAAAACACTATCAATCTATACCTTACGGAAAATATGTAATTCATTAAGTAAATCAAGTTTTTTTGGTTTAACCAAATTTTGAACCTCATCCCAATAATTTCTTTTGTCTTCACGCTTTATCCCGCATATGCCAGGTAGGAGCTGCAGAAACCATGGGAACCTAGTATTAAGAGACTTCGTTGCTTAGTGCCTGCTTTCTGTTGAGTGGCGAAACTCAACGCTGTGCTTTGCCTAGTCGCCAGAGTGAAGAGAATGTAAAAAGAAAAATCCATCCCCTTATGGAAATCGAACCCATAAACCGTCGCGTTTACAGGTAGAGAAGAAAAAAGTAAATTACATATAACACTCACCGGCACACTCTCCTCGAAGTAGTTAAACTTGCAGCGCGCGAGCATGTCCGCGGGCGCCAGGAACAGCGTGCGGTGCTGCTGTATGAGCAGCAGCAGACACGCGTGCGCCGCACGCGATTCGCTGATCTGTCGCTGGTCCGCCACACTTTCTATTATCGTCCTGGGATAAGTTATAAGTTCACATTTAAATACATAATATTTATTTTTGTGATTTTGTTAAGTTTTAATCGACACTGAGGATAGAAAAATACTAAAAGGAAACGTATAAAAATTTATAAATATCTCGCTGCGTTCAAATTTTTATATGTTTTTTGTTAAGTATGAATTGTTTTTACTAGGAAATAATGAATTAAAATATTTTTTTAATTAATTTCACCCTGTAGCAGGATATATTGATTTTCCCTCCAATTTGTGAGATATGGCGTGTTAAGTTGCAACTCACCATTAGTTTGTGCCACGGCTTGTCACGGATTGTGGGTTCGAATCCCATTAGGGAAAGATGGATTTTTTTATTTCCATTTTCTTCGCTATGTCAAGTAGGCGAAGCGCGGCGTTGATTTCTGCCACTCAACACGCAATGCCTTGCAAAAAGGCGGAAAGCAGAGACAAAGCAACGGGCAGTTTAACTCTAAATCATAACAAAAGTGAAAAAATAGAGCTTAAACACACACATAACATTATATATATTAATAAGTTTACCTATTAGAATTCCCCTCTTTAGTACTGCCAGTATGCGGCGGCGCGTGATGCAGCCGCAGCAGCGTCGGCGCGAAACACACAGCGAGGTTAGATGCCGTCATTTGATTGACAGCTGAATGTTCTGCCACCTAAATAAAATAATTATAATATGTTAAAACTTTTATTTTAATATAAAAGAATTTTTAGTTTTATCCCTTATCCTGCTCATACCAGGAAAGCAGAGAAACAGCAGGAACCTAGTGTTAAGACACTCCGTTCCGTTCCTTCCGTCTTTCAAGGCAATGTGTGTCAAATGCCGGAACTCAACGCCCCGCTTGCCTAGTTGCCAGAACGAAGATATACAGATTTATCTTTATAATTTTATAATTTTGTAAATTTTTACTTATAATAAACGTATCAAAGAATTACTAAGTACGTAGTTCGTGTAGAGATCGCATTTAAATTGTAAAGACGAAACTCGAGGTGTATTTAGAGTATTAAAATCTTATTTATAAAGTTAAATATGAAATCAATATTGCTTCATATTGCGTATTACATATCGTTTAGATATTTTAATATAGACTTTATTACTTACTACATTTATGGCAGCTGAAAATTTTTATAACTATTTATTTAATATTTTATGATTTAAAGTGTTCATTCACATTGAGAAAAGAAAATATACTTAAAGAAAATATTTTTATACTTTTTCTTTAAGTATTTAAACTAAGTTTTTAAAATTAACTTATCTTACCTCAGCTAAAAATATTAATAAGGACTGTAAAGCTTCCAAATGTTCCTCCGGAAGAAGCAGCAAAGCACACTGAACTGCATCCGGTCTGAGTGGTTCGGGGACATCTAAAAATATATAGTATATTGTCAAATTTCATATTCTAAATAATAAATAACATTAAAGACTAAAAATTTTACATGCATTCTATTATTGTGTAAAGCTAATTTAAGCTCCTTCGTGTATTCTCCATACAACGTGACATTGGCGAAGTGAATTGTGCTCAACTGGCACGCTCGGAACGCCATTACCGTGGAATAGAACAGAATACTAAAAATTTCTTACAAATATTGATATGATTGATAATTTTGTATAAAATAGTAATTTAGATATTTTACAGTAAAAACTAAAGTGAAACTATTTCAAGAAAACGTATGAAAAATTAATCAGTTGTGGTTATTTTTTTGTTGGTAGTAAAGCTCTAATCACTGAGGCTTAAACTCACACAATAACTAAAGTAAAAATATAAATTTGGTTATAGAAATAATATTGTTTTCATTTTTATAGAATTTATTTTTCTATTTCACGTATCCACATAACAAGGAAAGGTACCCAAAAGTTATGTTACTCCGTTCTCCAATTACATATAAATATTGTAAATATGGTTAAACGAAATAAAAAAAACACTAAAACTCAAGACTCACGTTGAAATATAGCAATAAACGTTTCACTAAGCTTATTAGTGAGTAGAGCATCCGGAAGCTCCCTGAAGTACTGCTTCACCATATCTGCAACGTCGTGAGCTTGCGCTCCTTCAAAGTTCAAGCTCGACTGGTTCGGTTCTATTGTATTCATGTTTTCTATAGCAAAAGCTCCGTTTATTGCTCCGGCTGACTCTACCATGCCTCGCAGTTTGGCTGTACGGGATTTTACACCTGCTTTTCTAAATATGCCCATCTGGAAGTTTGTAAATCTGAACTGATTGACTGACATATTATTATTGGTAAAGTAGAGAAATTATGATAATAGCTTTGTTAGAAGTAAGACAATATGCAAGTTTAAACGAAATTAAAATATGATTGTATAGTGCGTTTTATTTTAAATATATATTGTTTTTAATTAGAGAGAACATATATAAATTTGAATGCAGCAGGGTTTTTAACTGAGCCTCATAGAAATATAAAATATTTTTTTTTTAAGAATTTTTCTATTAAAACATTTATTAATAGATTAGTAGATTACAAAAATTGCGTAATTGCGTAATTGCGTTGCGTAATCGTACATAACAATAGTTTATAAAAATAATTAAAGACTGGACTCGAACCCGCGCCCTCTTGCAAAACGTGGAAACACTCACCGCTGAGTTTAAAATTGTTATATGTTCACTTTAAGTATTTTTTCTATTCTCAGTGTGGATTAACACTTTAAAAATGACAAAAATAGTGTATAAATAGTTATTATATTACCTGATCCAATGCATTATTTTTAAGCCAGTTCAAAGCAGATTGTATTGGCTTCGGCAAAGAATGACCGGTCCTCTGCAACGACACCGTTAATGGCACGCCGAAAACCGTTTTATCTGTAAATAAGTATAAATATTCGTTTAATTATATTAAAAATTTAAAATGCTTTTGTTTGTGTCATTGTCTGGTTACTTAGTACTTTAGTACAACGAGATTTATGTTTTGGTTAGTAATCTCATTTAAATGCTATTAACTTTAAACCACGTTATCTCTATTTTTTTATTAAATTTTAATAATTTCTTTGATTTACAATAATTAACTATCTGTAAGATATGAGAAAACAAATAAATTAAATTTAATTTTTTTAAGGTTACTGAACAGTGTAGGGTGTTCAGCAGTTGAGGAAGCGTGCTGAGGGGGGAGGTTTATATTAATTATTTACCTTATATAGTCGGTCTTAGGATAATAAAAATGTACAGTACCTTATCTTCATAATTCACAACACATGATTGTTCATGGCACCATGGAATGTTTCACATTAGTCCAATTCACTTAGGGTTACTTGCACTATTATCTTTTGTAGGTTTGTCTTTGTCAGGTTCAATATCAAGAGGGGAAAACACAAAAGGGAAATCAAATAGGTTGAGGGAAAATCACACCGCTCATTAATATATCGATTCAGGAAGGACGTGCGCTCGCGCCGGCCGTCTCACACCACACTCTGAGGACAACCCGCGCGGGGGTCATCGGAGGGGGCGGCGCAAATATGAATAAACAGTTACAAAAGAAACGTTAGTTCTCAAATTTCTTATCCTACTGGTTTCGTTTACGTAACAAACATTATGTTATGTACCATATAGCCTGCACGATTTACACACTTAAAATGCCTTTTGGAACTTTTGCCTTACCTTTATAATCAGGAGTTTTAATTTTCCTTATAAGCTTAGGAAGCTCCCAGTTCCATCCAGACTTGTGAGATGGACAATATCGCTCCATACAAGCTGTAAGCCTTAACAACGCCAGTTTTCTTAGAATATGCAACTGGCCGCACGAAAGGGAAGACATTGGACGGGAAACTGTGAAAATATAATAAGATATTTTTAATAATAATGCAAGCGTTTTGACTACTATTACTAATATTATAAAGTATTAATTAAGAAAGAAGGTATAGTAACTGGCAATTAAAAAAAATCCAGGTAAAATTATTGAGATGTACTCAAAAATACGAATTATGTTTAGAAAATATATCAAAATTTAAAAGTAATGGGTCTAGAATCTGCGTTTTTGTATTAATATTTCAGCGGTTTAGGATTTCATACTAAGCCATACGTACTTGTCGAGTTGCGTCAATTTTTTTACATTTTCAGTTGCTACAATCACATAACAATTTAGATTCATGATTTTACTTTTCTTAATGTGGTTTTGATATGAAAATTATAAAGCATGCGATCTTTTTTTCGAGAAAATTCAGTAATATGCATATTAATTCCAATAGAGCAGATATGCTAACTAATACAATTGTGCGACAATCATGTTACAATAATATATTAAATATAAAAAATTAAATTTGTATGTCATAAACTTTTAACAGAAATATGAAAAACGAGTGTCTTAACACTAGGTTTACTCTGTCTACTCTGCTATACTAAAGTAAATATAATAATCATTTCGACAATACTTTATAACGTAGATATATTTTTTTTAGCTTCACGCTTTATCCCGCATGGCAGGGTAGGCAGAGAGAACTGCAGGGACCGTGGGAACCTAGTGTTAAGACACTCCGTTGCTTAGTCCCTGCTTTCTCCGTCCCCACTTTCCGCCTTTTTCGAGGCATTGCGAGATATGTTGTATGTATAATAGAATGTTACTTACGATAAGTCTCAGGATTTTTCTGGTTAGGTGCAGGCTGCAAGGTGTTGTTAGCTTTAGGCCCACCGTTGAGTGCATTTGTTCTAAACGAATACCACCTTTGAATGTTGGTCCTGAAACAAAATATAGAATGGAAAAAAGCTTAAAAAAAGCTAAAGATTTAATCTTTCAAAATATTAGGGTCAATATTTTTTTTATTTTTTTTATCATTATTTTTTTTAGCTTCACGTTTTATCACATATATTGCAGAGTAGGTATAGGGAACTGTAGGAACAATATGAACCTAGTGTTAAGACACTCCGTTGCTTAATTCCTGCTTTCTCCGTCCCCACTTTACGCCTTTTGAGGAATTGCGTTTTGAGTGGCGGAACTTAACGCCGTGCTTTTCCTACTTTCCAGAGGAAAGAAAATGGAAATAGAAAAATCCACCTTCCCCGAGTGGGAATCGAACCCTCAAACCTTCGCGGTTACAGGCAGACGCTTCCGCCTCTGCGCCACGAAGGCCCTCAGGGTCAACATTTTTTTTTATATTTAGAGAAAATATTAGATAATCAAGACTTACAAAATTGGTACGCACCGGGATTTGAACCCATGACTATCGCTTATCCAAAACGTAATATCTTTTCATTATATAAAACTATAACTATAAGAATCGTGACGTTTCTTGTACTATTTTAAAATATAATTGATGATTCTAGATTTGAATTTCATTTTGGTAATTTACATTCAATATTTTCATACTCATTACAGTGGTGACTTGCAAAACAAAATACGATTTAAAGAAACAAAGAAATACGGAGTGTCTTAGCACTAAATACTTTCTAAAAGAATATCTATTATACTATTATATGTGAATAGCCTCAATTATGACTCCAAATTATGACTTTGTCTTGTTCAAAAACAACTTTAATCTTGCATAATGCTTAAAATAACTAATTATAAAAAGCCTCTTTCCAAAAAGCACTTACTTCTAAACGAATAAATATGATTAAATTCAGTTTAAGATTCCATTATCATATTTCGTTCAAAATGCTAATAAGGCAGACTAGACAGTGCTCTAATTTGGGGGCCGATTGAAACTTTGGACTAAAAAAAGCTTTAAACAATTCACGTTTTCGACTAGTAAGATCTGCTAATGGGCTTATTGTGTACTTAATGGCCACCTTCTTAATTTCTTCAGCTTAGAAATTGTTTAAGTTACTTGTTACTTTACTTCTTTAGGTAATCAAGACTTAAAATTACAATTTTTTATTTTTTGCCTCTGGAAAATAATAATATTTTGATATAGCAGAATGAGACGTAGAGGTAAACTATATAGTGTCAAAACACTCCGTACGCCTGTTATAGTCGAAAATGAAGATACTGCGTATGAGTGTCAGAACTTAACGACGCTTTTTGATGTAACAGTATATTACATACTTCTTTTTACATATTAATAATATCTTAAGTCTATTCATAATACTAAACTTAATCATCACGAAATATTATTAACATTTAATATTTTTGTAGTATGATCTTCTATCTTTATTACGAAATTTCATGAAAAATATTATCTAAACAATATTTCTAACAAATTCTCCTCTAATAAACACACTAGCACTAAAAACTTAGTTCACGGTTCGCAGGACGTCGCGGGTTCATATCCTGCTGTGTTCAAAATTTTTATATATTTTCTATAAGTTATCTATAAGTTGTATGAAAAATACTCACTTTTTAGTTTTAATGTCGAGACTGTCATCATCATCGTCATGATCGCCGTCGTGCGACCTCGAGCCCGCCGAGTTGGGACTGCTGTCTAGTTCTGAACTTCTTGACGCTGACTTATCCCTTTTGAGGCTTCTGTCACGAAATCTAGTACAAATATAGTAAATTGGACTTTAAATTTTAATGTTTACTTGAAAATAAAAATTTAATATGGAATCTTTTAACGGATTTTATATATTTGTAGGTTTTAATGTCTTGATTGAATTTAATACAAAAACATATAATGCGCAATTAATCCGCTTAAAGGATTTCAGAAAAACACAGAACTTTAAGTGACGGTGATTTATTATTTTCGATCTTTATACGCTGTATTCTGCTAGTAGGCAGAAAGAATCTAGTGTTACAACATTCCTTCTATCTTCTGCTTAAATTGATGCCAGAGTTGGAAATGAACCCACTGCTATCACGTTACAGTGAAACGCTGTTCTTAACGACCTCAATATTTCCTTACATAACTATTAAGTGATAAAAATATTTATCTTAACACATTTAAATTGAAAAAACAAAATAATAAATAAACACTCCGCCTCAAGAGACCTGCCTGAACTCAAGTTCACTGCCTCATATGATTCATAGCAAAATAAACTTTACCATTATTCACATCATGTATTACCATACGAATATGTTATGCATCTCATTGTATGAAACAAACGTTTAGTAATGGTCTGGTCAAAGGCAATTAGTGGAGTTAATCGCTTTCAAAATGGCGTAGACATTGATGCTATGCCACTAGACTTACTATGGTAGAGCTAGGAAAATGTTTTAAAATATATATTCTTTATTGCACATAAAAATAATTACAAACGAAGTATAAACATATGAAAATTTCGTTGACAATGGTGGACAAATATACTGACAGATGACCAAATTCAGGAAAATTTAAGCTCAATAATAGCTTCAATATATGTTTTAAATAGCTAATTTTACCACCGGTTTCGTTTACTTGGTCTAATAGAAATGACTATGAGTTGTATATAACAAGTGATTTTTTTTTCTGTTTCACGCTTTATCCCACATATGGCAGGGTAGGCAGAAGGAACTGCAGGAATCGTAGGAACCTAGTGTCAAGACACTCTGTTCCTTAGTTTCTGCTTTTTCCGTCCCCGCTTTCCGCCTTTTTCGAGGCATTGGATGTTGAGTGGCGGAACTGAACGCTGCACTTTGCTTAGTTTCCAGAGCGAAGAAAATGAAAATATTTCTATCTTCCCCGAGAGGGAATCGAACCCACAAACCTTCGCGTTTACAGGCAGAAGCTACGCCTCTGCGCCACGACGGTCCTCAAGTAATATATTCTAAGTGCCTAAACTAATTCAAGCCTGAGAAACAAATAGATAAAGAAGAAAATGCTAAAGGTTTCGTAAATCGAACCAATAGTGCTATATATTTTCAACATGCCTCAACGATACACCTTTGATCCTTTGCCCCCTTTGATACTTTGTATCACTAAATAAGTTAACGTAACAACATCTAGTCACAAAAGCTACCGATATTGAATTGGAAACTCGTGCACGTACAGTGTGCACAGATTCAGGAATAGGTAAATATTATTTTTGATATTATATTCGTAATAGTAGTCATATTTGGGCAATAACACGTCATCTGGCTATGAATGTGACGATTGAGGGTTCGACGTCTTTGGTATAAGCGGAAAAAAGGAAAGCTTTTTTTGTTTATTTATTATACATTAAAACTTCGCCCAACTCGCGCTTAACCAGAATATTTTTTAAAATTAATACTACGGATGCCTTAAAGAGATCGCCTGATAATATCTAGTTTGCAATACTTCTTATCTATGTGTGTATGTATTTTCTTAAAAAATTCGTACTTACTTCCCTTCTTTTCCCAAATTCAATGAACTTGTTCTTATGGCTTGACGTCTGTGCGGTGTGTGACCTGGTGATTTTTGGACTTCCCTTAAAACTTCTGGATCAGGCTTCAGTTCTATAGTTGCTGGTGGCTCAACGTAAACCTAAAAACATATTAATTAACACTTACAATTAAAAATATTCCTTTATTCTTTCTAATAATTTTTCTTTCTTTGTAATATAACATAAAAACCTATTACATTTCAAAAGAAGTTTTCATTCACCAATATATATAATAGAGCAAATAGGTATGAATAAATTTAGTTAAACTCGTACAAAAGAAATATTACCTCAGTATTATGATGAGTATTATGCTCCTTATAGTAATTGTGTCTCCAACTCGCCGGCTGACATTCAGAGTCACTTAAAGCACTGGAGTCGTCACTTTTCAGGCCTCTGTGAAAGATTCTCTTTGCTCTACCTAATTTTGACTTAGAGCTTTTATTACTTGAGCCCATACTGCCGTCTGATGCGTAGCTTGAACTGTCATCGCCAAAGGGCGCGTGTAGAATAAAGGACTGTTCAAGAGGTGCAATAGGTGATGGAGGCATGATCGTCATAGGAGACGGTGGTTGGGTCCTAATTGCTGGAGCATGTATGGGGGAACTGTGAAAATCAGGAAAGGGAAACGCCGAAGGTGACGTTGGAGTCATATCAATAAAATTCAAATCAGGATATTTGTCCTGTTGTACATCTAAAAAATGTGGTGAAGAGACGATCACTTCAGTTCTGTTCTGTCGTTTTCTCCGTCTCGTTTTCAAGGATTCCACTCTCCGCAGCAAAGCTTTTGCTCCATCACGCAGCCTCTCCGAGCCCGTTCTCCTGAACCTGGTACCCGTTTCCTCTTCATCTTCCTTATCACTTGGTAACTGTATATGAGTTTGCTGTCCTGGTACTGTCAGCCTGAAACAATACAAGACAAAGGTAAAAGCTAAAATTATTTATATTCATTCATCCTATATAAACATGAAATCGCGTGTTAATTGGAAACAATATACGTGTATAATTATTATTATTGATGAAGCGATAACACAAATTCCAATCACATTCCTGTGTTTAGTAGATTGTTTATAAGATATATTATAATCTAGTCATACATATCGAGAAATTTAAACTAGCATGCTAAAATATAAATTACAACAACTGTGCACTGTTCGTAAGAGGACGTGGGTTCAAATTTCGCTGCGTTCAAATTTATATATATTTTCTATCCCCGTGTAGATTAACACTTTAAAAATCATAAAAATATTTGGTTAAGTTAAGGTTAAGTTAAGGTTTTTGAATGATACTATTATTAGAGTAGTTTGAATTTTTTTAAAGAATTACTAGTTACTTATTTCTTGTCTTCTATTTCGTTTAAAAGTAGAATTTATTATCAAATTACAAAAGCTAATATTGTCTTTAATGAACCAATACATTTATATATGTCACTATTTGTTTACAAATTATCATAATAATGTTATTTAATTAATTATTTATTAGTTAATTAATCTACATTTGTCGAGCCTATACTTTTTTAAATGAGAATCAAGATTTACCTGTACGTAAATTATATGTTTTTAAATTATAAATTAAATTAGGTTTCTTTAATTAATTATTATGTAGCCATTAGTATAAATTAATTTTCTTTATTGACGTTTATTTCTGCATAGATACATTCGATGACATTCAAAAAATGTAAAGCTCAAAATGGAGAAGAATATATATATATTAATTTTAATTTACAATATAAAAATATGTCACGGCAAATAATATAGAAATGATATCCAGTTATTTTTTCATCAATCATATATGTCATTATCTATTATATACAATTTTCTTTAAGATCAATCAGCAAAGAATAAAAATTCAACAGAAATTTTAAAGTTTTAAACTGCATTATCCCGAACACAGTATCCTTATAATCATTTCAAATATTAGCAAGGATTACACTTTGAGACAAATTCTATTAGACCCTTCCAATAACCGCAAGTATTTGAAACGAATTAGAAATTTGATCGAATATCTAGTTTAAAATGATTTCCTTTTACATTAAATATTTCGACTAACTATATTAATTTTGTAATGAATGTAATGTCTTGATATGCATAATAATTAAAATTGTTTTTAATATGTTTCTTCATGTGGAGAATGATGACAAAATTTTATCATTTTAATATCTTTTTTGGTGTACAGTTAGAAAAACGATCAGTCTTTCAGTCTTTAAATTAATAAAAAATTGAGAATAAACATTGCTTTTTTTTCCTAAAAACATATTTTTTTTTTTTCATTGTTTTTTTGCAGGAACTATTGAAACCTAGTGTTACGACATTCCGTTGCTTAGTCCCTGATTTCTCCATCCCCGCTTTCCGCCTTTTTCGAGGCATTGCGTGTTGAATGGCGGAACTCAACGCCGCGCTGTGCCTAGGTGGCAGAGCGAAGAAAATGGAAATAGAAAAATCCATCTTCCCCGACTGGGAATCGAACCCAGAAACCGTCGCATTACAGGCAGACGTTACGCCTCTGCGCCACGACGGTATTTATTGTATTTATTGCACATAATTCAATGATGTATTAGCCGGCTTTAAAACTTAAATATATTAACTTTGAGTAACAGTTTATAGAGAAGAAACTGTATAGTATTACAGGGATTCAACGTGCGAGTGTTTATCGCGTTGTAGGAAGTGGAGCTCCGAGTAGCGCTTGGGACGTGCAACCCTCAAGACTTTGTAGTTTTAAAAGGCCCCTTTGAAATTCGTTAACGCTTACCTTCACTGCCATCACTACCTAACCAAATTCTATAATAATATAAAAAAATACAAAATAAAGCTATTTATTTTCACTTACACAACAAATTCATTAATATTAAACGTGATTACAATGTTGACAAGTTTTTATATATTATATATTTAATTATATATAATCTTAGAAACTGGACAGCGAATATATAAATTTATTTCATAAATAAAAGAAATTGGCTCATTTAGTGAGTCCATGCAAGTCATATTTTCTTAGCTTCACGTTTTCACGTATTATCCCGAACATCGAAGGGTAGGCAGATCGAACCGCAGGAACCGTAGGAACTTTGTATTAAAACACCCCGTTCCTCGTTTTCCACCTTTCCGATGCATAACGAGTTGAGTGGAGGAACTCAACGCCACGATTTGCCAGAGCGAAGAAAATGGAAGTGAAAAATAAAACCTTCTTCTCCGAGTGAGAATCGAACCCACAAACCATCGCGTTTGCAGGTAGACGCTGTCCCACGACATCCTCATATTTCATTCATCATTTGTTTAAACGTTGTCAGTTATTCCTTGTAATTAATTTCTTTTAGGAACTCCTTTTCCAAAGCTTTTCCTGCGTGTATTAATATATATGTATATAAACAACACGTTAGTCGCTTAACTACCTTTTATTTCCATGTCTACACCATACAAAGTTATGTCAAAGTCTTTATAACTATAAGGCGTTGTTAGGACAAGTTCCGACAAGTTCGCTTAAAGCAACTTGTTCAACATTTATTCTATTAACATTCTCGAGAAGTTATTTTCAATGACAGGTTTGGCATAATTTCATTATATTAGATGAGTAATATATATATATATATATATATATATATATATATATATATATATATATATATATATATATATATATATATATATATATATATATATATATATATATATATATATATATATATATATATATATATATATATATATATATATATATATATATATATATATATATATATCTCTATGTAGTTCCATCCAACGATTATAAAACGAAAGGTACTTTATAATACAAAATTTTAGAAGCTTCTTAATTGACTTAATTATTCTTATCTCGATTACACTTTAAAAGTTTTCTATTAAAAACGAGCGCATCATTTCACTTTTAAACATTTAATCTACTTTAACACGTTCCGCTCTAAAACGCACGCCCTTTATTTAGATTTGTTTGACGCAACAGTTATTTGGACGGAAAAGTGTATAATTCTATGTATTTAGAGAGAATCTGTTTTCGTTTTAACTCCTATTTACTTGCTCATAAAATTTGAATGATAATAAATTAAACATTTTATGATTTTTTTACATTTTTACGAAAGTTTTTTTTTTAATTTCAAATATATTAATATATATTCATTAAAGTCGGTAAAAGTGTTAAATACTTTACGCTTTATCCCGCAGAAATACAACCTCACTCTAATTACAGGAAATGCGTGAAAATCAAAATAAAAGCTTCGAAGCACAAGTAAATAACCCATTATTACAATGTGAAGCAATCAAGTAACTAAAGATACGTGATAGGTGAAGGGCTGAGCACCCAAATTGTAAGTAGAACAAATAGCCCGAGGGCATTATTAACGTTATTGTATGTATTTTGATGGATGCCACGAGAATATTATTTATGACTACTGTATATATTCAGATGAGATTGTATACATTTGTGTATAATTTGGTTTTTTTTAGACGCTTTTGTTGTGTAGTCGGGAAATGTTAAGTAAAAGAGTGTTAAGTTCGATTCCCAATTCAATCATTATTTATTAAGGTGAAGATTTTTCTTAAATAGAAAACCTATGTATATATGTATATAACTAAAGATTCACCTTGAAAATATATCTAAAAAAACTGAAATGTAAGTAGAATCACTTGCGAATCAGCTACCGATTTAAACATTAATGCAGTAAATTATTTATACTGATTTTATTATTATTATATATATATATATATATATATATATATATATATATATATATATATATATATATATATATATATATATATATATATATATATATATATATATATATATATATATATATATATATATATATATATATATATATATATATATATATATATATATATATATATATATATATATATATATAACAAATTAATAAACATGATTTGACATATTACTATTACATTCACAAAGACACTGTACACTGTTTCGAAATTTGTATACAATTAAGGGCAAAGAAGATAACAAAAGTGAATCTTGCCGGTAGCGACGTGAGTGCGTCGGTCTTCAAATGATAATGGACAATGACCGACTGATTTTAGGAGGCCCTGTACATCGTTGAGCAAGATTATTATGCATTTTTATATTTTATAATAAAAATAAATATATAAAGATATAGAAGAATTAATATTTGTTTTATTAAATCAATTTTATGAACTCTTAAATAGCTGTGAGGACTGTCATGGCGCAGAGGCGCAACGTCAGTCTGTAACGCGACGGTGTATGGGTTTGATGCCCACTCGGGGAAGATGCACTTTTTCATTTTTATAGGCTTAGGCAACTAGGCAAAGCACAGCGTTGCCTCAAAAACGGCGGTAAGCGGGTAACGGAGTGTCTTAACACTAGGCTTCCACGGTTCCTGCAGTTCCCTCTGCCTACCCTGCTATGTGCGGGATAAAGCGTGAAGATATAATAAAAAATAAAATTCATAATACTAATAAAAATATTATTGAGGTTTATTTATGAATTTTTATATGTCAATTGAGGCCGTAAATGTGAGGACTACGGGTACGACTCCCACTCGGGGAGAATGACCTAAACCTCGTTTTAGTGACAAAACAAATCGTGAATTTCAAAGCTAGCCAACGGAGTGTCCTAATACTACGAAAATTCATTTTCTTTGCCTATTACCCAGTTATACGCGTGATATATAATGAAACTATAAAAATAACAACAATAATAACTTTTATTTCAGATTTAAAATTTCATTCAATATATTATAAATCACTGTTAGTCCCAATGTATTTAATTAATCTATGTTAGTTTTTTTTTTAGCTTCACGCTTTATCCCGCACAAGGTAGGGTAGGCAGAGGGAACTGTAGGAAGGAACCGTGGGAACGTGTTAAGACACTCCGTTGCTTAGCTCCTGCTTTCTTCGTCCCCGTTCGTTTTTATTTAGTTATTATTTTCTTTATATTTATTTATTTATAATTACTTAATTTATATTTGAATATTTCTCATAGTCGATTTTGATGACTAGATTTTCTATATAATGTTTTCAATATAATCCGAATTTCGTTTCTAAAAAGTAATAAAAAACATCTCCATTCATTCATCTTACAATACAAACTCAAATAAAACATTTCAAATTAAATCTTGATTGACATTCAATATGAACGGTTCTTAATACGTGTGAAGGGTCAATGGTTTACGCGTTAGAAAGAAGTCTATAGAACGTTTCAATAAATTGCGTAACTGAACTCCAATTATCTCGGTGTTATTAACAAGATTGTACCAATGATTGGTGGTATTGTATGTTTTGTTAATTTCTTTGATTGATGTATGTATGTATGTATGTATGTATGAATGTATGGTATACTCTTGTATGATAATGAATGACGTGATGATTTTATATCGATTTGTATAGAAGTGCTAGTTGTTAGTTAGGTAAAACGTTTCGTGTTAATTAGATGCTTTTATTTGATTACTTTTGAAGTACTCAAATAAAAATATATTTTTTAGCTTCACGCTTTATCCCGCATATTGCAGGGTGGGCAGAGAAAACTGCAGGAACTATATGAACCTTAGTCCCTGCTTTCTCTGTCCTTACTTTCCGCCTTTTTCGAGTCATTGCGTGTTGAGTGGCGGAACTCAATGCCGCGCTTTGCCTAGTTTCCAGAGCGAAGAAAATAGAAATAGAAAAACCCATCTTGCCCGAGTGGGAATCGAACCATCAAACCGTCGCGTTTACAGGCAGACGCTCATGCCTCTGCGCCACGACGGTCTTCAATAAAAATTATAAAGTAAATATTTGGAAATTAAAATGATACTTTGTTTTAAATGTGTTTTTCTTTTGTAATAAATCAAAAATTTTGTAGGATGACATATATTACAAGTTTTTTTTAAAAGTATTGTTTACATAAAATAATACACACACACACACACACACATCTTCACGCTCTATCCCTAGTGGGATAGTCACAGAGAACGGAGTGCCAAACGTTGCACTCTCTCCATACCTCTTTCGCCTCGTCTACTGTCATAAGCCTCTTCATACATGCTCTCTGGAAAGTCCTCATGCTTTTTACGTGACTTTCCTCCAGTAATTTTGAAAGTCAACCGAGGTCTCCCCTTACCTCTCTTACCATTCAATTTTGCTTCGTATATTAAATGAATAAAAATGTAAAATACTATTTTGACACTCAAATATGTATGGAAAATTGAGAGGCTACACTTAAAATTTATCACTTTCATCTAAATTGGAGAAACATAGTGGCTGTACACTAAGTTTCCTCTGTCTCTATTAAAAATTAAGCATAACTTACAAATCAGGTTCAACGTCTGTGTAGTGCCCATCAGCGTCCACCAAACCCACTCTGATAGTGGGTAGTGTTTCATCTTCATCGTCTTCTACTTCGCCTCTCGCCTCCCTTGCCTCTCTCTCTGCTAACGCCCGAGCTGCTATTACCTAAAAAAGGAATGTATTTTAGTTGATATTTAAAAAGATATGGTTTAAATTTATTTTTAAATAAAATAGGTTATATATAAGAATAACTGTAAACGCTATATTATATATGACTATAAACGCGATGTATACAGCTTAGAGTCCCATTCATTGTTCTCATTTCTTTGCTCTGGTAAGGAAATAAGTTTCAGAGTGTCTTGTCACTAAGTTTCCTCTTTTTGTCCCGCAATGTTTGTTGTAATGCCCCGTAATGTTTAAAAATATCTAAGCAAGAGAAGGCATTTGATATTGTTCATCAATCATTATCAGATTCATCATTGATTTTGTCGTTATAGTTGATTTCTATTTAAAGAAGTGATTAGTGGTTTATTATTTTATGGTTGGTGGCGATTTTAGAAAAAATACTTATGGTGAATTTACCCCTGGTTTTTTTTATTTTTATTTCATTAAAGGAAACTATATAGTGAATACAAAAAAAGATGATTTCTGTAGTAATTTTCGAATTAATGTTGACAAAAGACGGTAATTTCTATAGTAATTTTGAAATTAATGTTGACAATTTAAAATATATATTGTTATGCCTAATCTGAAATTGTAATCTTTAAATTTTAGGTTAAGCTGCTTAAGGTCATCACCATAAGTTACATTTTTGGGCTAAATTTAAATGTCATTGTCATACAAAAATTTAAATCATCTTGGCTGTTAAGCTTATGCGACGATTAAGTTAAAAATAGCTTAGAAAGCTACCTTTTGACGTAGTGGAAAAAATTAGATGTTATTTTTTATCTATGCTCGTTTTCAAGTTAGTAAAACTCGCTTAATCATAGTCTTAGATCTTGATAACAATTAATAAAAAAGACTAATGTAAAGATAGAGTGTTAATTATTAAATTATATTTCAATAAAGATAAATAAAATAAGACGGGTTTTTATGATATTTCTTCAGGATATACCACGATTTTCATATAATTCTTTTTACCGAGTAGACAGTTATGGAAAAAAGAATTTAACATTAGGTACGATTATAGTAGTAAATGAGGACAATAAATACATAAAAATGTAATATGACATTAAATAACAATAATTAAAGAAAGATAACAACTTATTCGATTTTAAGTAATAAGTCACGTCAAATTTGACGCACGAAATATATCAAGCACTGTTAAAATTACATTGAAACTATTGAAAAATTGTATGCATTCATCAAGTTACAAAGGCTACTTAAAATGGAAAGCTGTTAATTTTGTTGTATTTTAATAGAATAGAATACTTCAATGAAAAATCTTCAGAAAAGTCTACTTATACGAAAGACTAATCTAGTAGTGACAGAATCTCTATTTCTATTTACTACAGAGTTAGTATAAAATATACACATTAATCTCATACTTAACAATGATTTTAATTAAAAAAATGAAAAACATAAAAAAAGTTAATTTCAATAATCTTTTAATACTTATTTACATATAATAATACTTATGTATATATGGTTAAAGATACTTTATTTCTCAAAAAGAAATTACATTTCACTTACTTGAGAAAATTATGACTATAAACATATTTTAATTTAAAACTTCGACAAACAAGTTTAACATATTATTCTTACAATAAATTTTGCTTTATACAAGAAATTTAAAACATACCCTCAAAGCAACAATAATTGTGTACAAAACGGCGACAAGAAATGCAAACTCATAGACACGGAGTAACAAAAACAGTTTGATCATCAGTTATTTATTTCATACTTTATTTTTATTCTGCTTTTTTTTTATTTGTGCATTAACTTAAATCATTTATTTTATTTTAATAATGTATTGTCATGTACTATATGTTTTTTTAGTTTAATTTTAAAGATGTTAAATGAATTTGCATTTTTTATCTCTCTAGGTAATTTATTATAGATTTGTACTCCAGCAAAGATCACGGTGCGCGTACCTAGAGCGGTTCGGACTTGAGGTAATAAGGTATATTGTTTTTTATATATTAGTTAACGTCTACTAAAACATAGTGTCCGTCAAAGGACAAATAGGAAGATATAGGCTTTTCTAACTAGATCTTCCTCTGTCCCTACAAAAGCGGTAAAAGCGTTAAGAAAAATAAACGTTTATTATACTTGGCTTCCTTTATTTGATGTTATGACAAAAGAATATGTTTACCATGACTTACGAAATGTACCTAAGTAAAATGTTTCTCTCATAAAAAGGATATGGAGCAAGGCTTTTCTTTGAAGCCTCATTTAACATATAAACAATAACATATAAAATTCACTGTTTTTTTTATACAATATATTGAATATTATGTTATGAGGACATAATAATTTATAAAATGGTTGTTGTTATTTTTTATTTGATTGTTTTTAGTATTGAAAACAAATTTTGTTATAGAATTTTATCGTTGAGGACCGTCGTGGCGCAGAGAGCGTCTGCCTGTAAACGCGACAGTTTGTGGGTTTGATCCCCACTCTCTCCCAATCTCAGAGACTAGGCAAAGTGTGGCGTTGAGTTCCGCCTCTCAAGACGCAATTCCTCAAAAACGACGGAAAGCGGGGACGGAGAAAACAAGGTCTAAAGCAACGGAGTGTCTTAACATTAGGTCTTAAGTCTAGGTCAATGAAATACAAATAATAACAGACGTGAGATATGTATGACATGGACAATAGACCGACAGACAGAATCTTGTCTTATTTTTTTTTTCAGTTTATGTATTTCAAAGAACTAACCTGTAACCTCCTTTGAGCTTGCGGCGTAATCTCCACTACTCTCGACCAACGTCTCGATTTCCTCTCATATTGCCACTTGTCGCTCAAAGCGCATTGCTCATCGTCAGAGTCGTTCTGCAACAATATATATACGTTAAAATCTAATTGATTAAACTGTTTCTATTAAAAATATTGTTAATAAAATGAAAAATAAGAAATATTATTAATATTAATTTTAAATATATATTAGTATATTGTAACAATAAGTGTAAATAAAATATATATTTATCTTAATATATATAATTTATATGTTTTCTTTTTGTTTACTCAAATCACACGAATTTATTAGAAAACAGTTGTTAGAAAATCGTAGAGATAGTTTTGTGTATTGAGTATTATAATTATTCTTTATTACACAAACATATATGGATAAAGATTTAATTTATATATATATATATATATATATATATATATATATATATATATATATATATATATATATATATATATATATATATATATATATATATATATATATATATATATATATATATATATATATATATATATATATATGTATATATATATATATATATATATATATATATATATATATATATATATATATATATATATATATATATATATGTATATATATATATATATATATATATATATATATATATATATATATATATATATATATATATATATATATATATATATATATATATATATATATATATATATATATATATATATATATATATATATATATATATATATATATATATATATATATATATATATATATATATATATATATATATATATATATATATATATATATATATATATATATATATATAAGGTATTTAAACATATTTCCGATTATACAAATGCTTAATGTAGAATTTTTAATAACTCTTTTGTATTTAAATTTTAGCAGACAACCACAACCTTTCTGTACCAATTTTTATATAACCATCAACTGAAATTAATTTATGAAATTAACAAACTTTTCAAAAGATTTTTCTAAGTAAAATATCAATTTTGACAATAGCTCATTAAGAATTAATACCGTTCATAAACGCTAATTAATACTGAATAACTTTTAAAGGATCACAACATTGTCATCTTTTGTGTTATTAAATATAAATATTATTTTTTTTTTATTTCTATTTGGTAAATTTGAAACAGATTAATCGTACTAATGAATTAATAATTCTAAAGTCGCTAGTTACTACTAAAATCAGTTATAAGAGAGGAATGTGGAAGCCTCGTTTGACACAGTGTCGAGTTACTGGAGCTAGCCTGGAAGGTCACGTGCATAAGTACAAGGATGCCTCGGAGGGAATGTTTTCATTTATTTAGGTAAAAAAAACAGAGACATAATACAGCGTACTTAAATTATTTATCTTAATTTAAATTTATTAATTTTGCCACCAACAACAATCAACACGTAGTAGTTTATACAAAATTACTTTGAATGGGTTCTCAAAAAGGTAAGTAATGTTACATATACATATATCTATAAAATCTTATAAAGTTTGTAAGATAAAGTTAAGTTATGGTGAAAATATAAAGAAGCTGACGAAAATACTATAATAGTTCCTAAACTAAACCATTATCTTAGTATTATTTACTCTCCTTGAGTGTATGGAACAGAAAACATGCATTAAATTAACACTATAAGGTTGTATTTATAAATATAAAATTATAAATATTTAAAAAAGTGAAAGTATTTTCAGAAGTTAGTTTTGCAAGCTGTAGTTTTTTAAATCTACCTGGACTAGTTGCGAATATATCTATGTTGTTAAAGTTATCGTTATAATATTTTACAAGAGAAAACAAAGGAGAACGCTTGCCAGCATGTGTTCGACAATGGTGAGTAGCAAATAATTTGTGTTCATTGCGGTTGTGTGATCGAGTAGGAACTTTATAAGAGATCTTACTCAATATTGGGATACAATCATACCGTCCATTACAAATATCATACAACAACATAGCTCCCAAGTATAAGCGTCTTTGTTTAAGATTAATATATTCATACATTCGCAGTAGCACGTCATATGCGGTTTGAGTTCTATAACATCTATAATGCATACATATGTATAGACAATATGTATAAATGTGATTTTATTTCGGTTTCTTTTAGCAGGCGGATAGAATTAAGTGTTCGAACTCTCCGTTCTCTCCTTTAGATAACAAATGGAGGACGAATTTAAGACACTGCGCGATAAGAGCAAGAGTTCAAGGGCTCTTTAGGACAGAGAAATAAAATTACTTAACTACCCTGTGTGGGAAACCACAACTTTCAAATTTACACTTTGATGGTCTCATTTGGCTATGTACTTACGAGTACTTACGTCATACTGTCAAGAGAGGATCTAAGTGTTCTATCACTGTGTATTATACAAGTGTGTAAGGCAAGTGTCACCTTACGTGGCAAGTACCATTAGTAACACATTTAAGGAAGGAAAAATAACATAGTGACTATTCACAAATAGTGTCAAAAAAAATTAAAATTTATTTTACTCAAGGGAGTTGAATAACTTGTTACTTTATATTCATTACCTATCGTATTAAAGATAAATAAGTATAAAAAGAAAGTAACACTGAATTTCCAAATCTGTCATTTGCAATGCAAAAAGTATATACAGAATAAAAGATTAGGTATTTAGACATCCTTATCCCTAAAAATCAGATATAAGGTTTTAAAAGCCTTATTTAACACATTTACGTAGCATATTTTACGTAATAAGGTATTCAGAGACATTCTAGTGTCTAATGTCTCCGTTCTCGGCTTTCCATTTGAATTTCACAGAGTACTGTAGTAGAGGAACTCAACGCTTCGTCTGCCATGGCCGGGCCAACAACATCTCTCATAACTATAGTGTCTAATTGCAAGTTTCTCAAGGTCTCATGGTCTTAAATGTCAGTTATTTCAGTCTAAATGGTAGTTCCTATTTTAAAGTCATTGTGTATTCGTTGGCATCACCTGAGAGTCAACTTCATAAAAATATACTATAGAAACTGATTTATAATCGATATCTATCTAAATTTTAACTTTCCCTCAAGAGAAAATCGAACCCACAACTGCTTTGTATATAATTTTCCCTCTATATTAGGCGACTACTAAACTAATAATAACTTCTAATATAGTACTAATTTCATATGCTAGATATAACAGGAGAAAATTCTAACAATACCATTGGGAAATTATGAAGAAAACTTTTATGAAAGTAATAAGAGAATTATTTTAATTAAATATTTTCGTACTCATAAAGGACCGTCGTGGCGCAGAGGTGTAGCGTCTGCCTGTAAACGCGACGGTTTATGGGTTTGGTTCCCACTCGGGGAAGATAGATTTTTCAATTTCCATTTTCTTCGCTCTGGAAACTAGGCGGCGTTAAGTTCAGCGACTTTCGCCACTTCCGCCACTTCTGCCACTTCCGCCACTTACGAAACTTGCGTCAAGACGCAATGCCTCTAAAACGGTGGAAAGCGGGAACGGAGAAAGCAGGGACTAAGGAACGAAATGTCTTAGCACTAGATATGGTTCCTGCAGTTCCCTCTGCCTACCCTGCCGTGTAGGGGATAAAGCGTGAAGCTAAAAAAAAATTCACACTGTTTAATTTCGTTTACGAGCTGAGTTAGCTAAATCTACAGAATATACAAAACTAAATTTTATAAACAATTTGTGTTATGAATGTTGCTTTTAAAACAATTTTATGTAAACTTTTTTATATTACAAAAAAATACATTTGTTAATTTGAAGGGATCGCTAAAATTCATAACTCATCTTAGCAACGGAGCAACGGAGTGTCTTAACACTAGGTTCGTATGGTTCCTGCAGTTCCCTCTGCCTACCCTGCCGTGTGCGGTATAAAGCGTGAAAATAAAAAAAAAACATAGGTATGGTCTGATTTCTAGCAAAATTTTTAGCTTCACGCTTTATTTCTCTAATAACAGGGTAGGCAGAGGAGAGCGTAGAAACCGCGTGAATCGAATTATACTAAGAGATCACATACTAATTATAAACATCAACGCATTCAAAGTTGCCAGCACCAATCAGATTTAAATAAAATTTTATTTAAGACTTGCGACGTTAAATAGTTATTTACTAAGCAGAAAAAAACATAATACTGTTAAAAGTATCTCATATATTACGTGGAAATATCATATATATTACGTTGAAATCTTTATTAGTGAACAATTTATAGCATATTGTCTCATTTTATATTGTTTCATATACAGACTTTTAAGTAGATGTCGTTGCGTCGGCTGTGGCAATGAAAACTACGCCAATTTGTAAGCATGACACGACGTTATATATCGGTGAATGATCTATTACTTGGTAAAATGGACTATTACTAGGTAAAATGCTGATGCTTTTAACTAGTGATCCTAGTTAAGAGGTAATAAATTAAAAATAGAGGACCGTCGTGGCGCAGAGGCGCAACGTCTGCCTGTAACGCGACGGTTACTGGTTTCGATCCCCAGTCGGAGAAGATGGATTTTTCTATTTTCATTTTCTTCGCTCTGGCATCTAAGGCAAAGCGCGGCGGTGAGTTCCGCCACTCAACACGCAATGCCTCGAAAACGGCGGAAAGTGGGGACGGAGTAAGCAGGGACTAAGTAACGGAGTGTCTTAACACTAGGTTCTTATATAGTTCCTGCAGTTCCCTCTGCCTACCCTGCCATGTGCGGGATAAAGCGTGAAGCTAAAAAAAAAAAAAAAAAATATTTCTATACACAATTATTTGTAAAAAAAATCTCTGTGCTTTTTCAGGGCAGGCTCTAAAGATTCTAGTGTTAAAACTCTCTATTGTCTATTTTCGAGACATTGCCTTGTAAGGCACAAATTAATGGCGTGCATTGTCTTTAAACCAGAGCTAGTAAATGAAATAATTAATAAATCTCAGTGGACTAACCATCAGTCGTCGCGTTTATAGTTCGAACGTTTTTACAAAGGATTAAGCTTATATACTAACGTTCTATTGGGTGAGAAATTCAATAATATTATGTAAAGTGCATATTAAATACAGTTAAATAACCCATTAATATGTTATATAGTAAAACCTAACAGCTGGCGTTTTCTTTTAGTTATTTCAATGTAATTACTCGTTAACCCAGTTGCGAAGAAGAAAGGAAATAGATATATAAATCGGATATATAAATCGTAAACTTTCCATTCCTAATTAAATACACATCTATTTATTTATAAGCGAATATAGAAATATTGAAAATATAGAAATATATAATTGGTAAAGAATTACCGAACGCGCGCCACGCGAATATAGAAATATATAATTGGTAAAGAATTACCAAATATTAAAAAAGATATGAAAAGTCCTAACGAAGTAAAGAAAAAATATTTTACAAGCTTAAATTTTAACTGAAAGTTCCAGCTTTTAATATGAAGCTTTACGCTTCAGGGTAAATGATTTTTGAAGTCCTCGTTACGTATGCGGTAGTTTGTTTGTTATTTGTTATGCCTTACATGCATACCCGAAATTTTTAAAATATGAATAAAACGGTGAATTTCATTTTTAGAGGTATTATTTTAACGCTAGGTGCTTTTTACGTCATACTGTTGGTAAGACTTATCCAAGCACTATTATTATGAAATGAAATTTTGAATAGCGAAAGTTATGTATATGTAATGGCTTCGGCTTAAAAAAGACAATTTGTGTATAACAAATGCACAATTTGTTTAAGAGCGACGAGGCCTCAGGCATATATACAGATATATGTGTTTATGACATACTTACATAAACGTCAAATGTCAAAGTTATAACAGAGAAGAGCTTTGAGCTTTTTAAGTTGGAAGTCGTGGCGCAGAGGCGCAACGTCTGCCTGTAACGCGACTAACGCGATGGTTTCTGGGTTCGATCCACAGTCGGGGAAGATCGATTTTTCTATTTCCATTTCCTTCGCTCTGGCAACTAAGGCAAAGCGCGGCGTTGAGTTCCGCCACTCAACACGCAATGCCTCGAAAACGGCGGAAAGCGGGGACGAAGTACGCAGGGACTAAGTAACGGAGTGTCTTAACACTAGGTTCCCACAGTCCCTGCAGTTCCCTCTACCTACCCTGCCATGTGCGGGATAAAGCGTGATGCTAATAAAAAAAAAAAAAAAGTTGGAAGTATTACGAAAAATCAAAATTGAAGCCTCCTAGACGCAGCAGGAGACGGTCCCCACTCAAAGAAATGCTTATGACGTATAGGTATTCTGTATGCCTTTGTAAGCACTAAGTTCGATTTATTTATTTAAGCACTAAAATAAAACGAAGTATTTGGAAACAAATTACGTTTAAAAATATACATTCTCTAGAAATTATAAAAACAAGTTAAATTAGAAAAACGTAAGTAAAGTACAATTAATAAAACACAAACAATGCTATAGTTTACAAAAACAACATTCCTATAGAATTGCAAAGTACATTGTAAGCTATTTCTTACGTAAAAGAAAGACATTTTAATAGCGCCGAAGGACTTTTCAAATTGTACTGCAAATGACTCGAAACAATTCGAAGATGGCAGTAATTGCAGAATTAGTAAGTATTTTTGTTTAAGATCAAAGCGTGTTCTTGAAGTTCAATGGCTTTATGTAAGTGATATTCATTACGATACTCAATATATATATATATATATATATATATATATATATATATATATATATATATATATATATATATATATATATATATATATACATACATATATACATACATATATAGTATATAGTCTTAGTTAGTTTAAGCAACTTTAGATAGTATTAGGTCGGTTTCATGCCCTTTAATATTATTTCACGTCGTTAAAATAATTGGGCGTGACCTTTTAAATAATTGGAGAGAAATATGGAAAGATTATTTCTAGTTTTGGCTTTGTTCGTGTTAATCCATGTTGCTTAATGTTCTTTGTAATTTATTTGAAATAGTACACGATAGTTGAGAACAATCTGGCTGTATATTATTATATACATTATATTCAACGAAAAGCTTTTATATTACATATGTGGTTCGATTTCATCAACAAATATTTAACGAAAATAAGAATATATATACGTATTATGAAGTTACCTTATTTTATGTGTTTGAACTTTATTTTTCCTACTTTTTTTAAAGTCTCTCTGTGTATCGTTGCGTATAAAAACATCTATATATCTAGATTAAACCTAGATTGAGGATACTCTTCACGTTGTAACTAAAATGTGAAATATTACGTTGCTTACCTTTTTTGTCGCTTTACCAGGACTAGAAAATAAAAAAAAACTCATTCTCGAATCATACTCTTAACTGTCGCGTAATTAGTTACATATATTTATATATCAATTCAGTTGCCTTTCAGTCTTTTTTTATTTATTATATATAATATGCAGTGTAATAAACTAAATAATATAAAAATCTAAAATACAAAGTATATTTAGTATTGTACCCGCCCTAGCATCTGTGAAGGCGACAGATTATAGGAGAGTAGATGAAACAATAACGCGGGGTCCATCATTCCTCGCCTAAACGAGATGAATAAAGCCGATAATACTAAAAGCCTACCCTTTCACGCATTCAATTTGCATTATAATTTACATTTAGAAGGTATTTGGTAAAATAATAATTGATTACTTGTTTGCTAGAGGAAAATATGATTTTTTTTCTATATTATATACATATAAAGCTTTAAGGTTATCCCTAGCGAGGTAGTCAGAGAGAAAGGTCTTTAGTATTCCAAATATATGTATAAGAATAGTTAAATAAACTGCATTAAGTTTGGTGATTACTTAATCACTTCTTCAATTTTCTCCCACAACCTCTGTCCCGCTAGAAGGAAAACATGACGTGTATAGGGTGTGGATGTTACCGCGACCTTCATTTAAATCATAGTATTTACTATCATGACTACCTCACGTGTTACACAGCATGTATAAATATCGTGAAATGGAAAAAATGATCCTGTGCCTAAACTATTTATAATTGTGAATTAGTTTTTCGTATATAGCCTTGAAATATTTTCTCCTATAAGAAGGTTTGATAACGGCCGCCGCGTCAGATACACATTCTTCACATTTCTTTATTTACATTCTTTTTTTTAGGCTATTTTGTAGAGTTCTAGGAAAAGTTTAACTTTTAAAATTTGAAATTATAAAAATAAATATTTATATATATCTTATATGTTTTATACAACTAATGGCGTTGCTAGCATTTAAATAGGGTAAATTTTACAACTCTCTTTTACCCAAAGATCATCCCAATTAGTGTGGATTAATCTTTAAAACAATAAAAAAATAGTTATTTCAATACCATAAGAAATGTAATTGATACAAATTGTAACAATGTTACGAGCTATTTGCTGTATTTGTATACGAATACTTGTGTGAATGAAGATGAATATCAACACTTTATAAACATAATATACGATATTTTTAGTTTGAACTTGCACTGTAATAAAAGCTATAAATTTAAAAATTAAATAAAAGTTAACGCAGATGGTATAATCTCGTGTTATAACAAAGAGCTTTATAGCTGACCTTTAAAACAATCAATAATGCGAGCTTACGGAACATTTTTAGTCGTCGTTATTGGATTTTATTATATAAGTTTATATATAATTTATTGCTAACTTGTTTAATTTTACAATTTCATTTGCTTATACTATAAATACTAAATCCAGATTTTAAAACCCGATTTTCACTTTTTCAAGTTAATATAGGATTTTCGACAGCTAAATACTAAATACAGTAGTCTAAACTGTACTGTGCATATCAACCCCACACAATAGTTTATGAGGTTTAAATACCTAGAAATAATTATACCTAAAATTTCTAATAACTCCTTTACATATAGAGAAATGTAGTTTATTTAATCATTAAATATTGCCTAATACTTTTTAAAGCAATTACACTATAAATTTCAATCAACTAAAACCTATAACTTCTATAATAGATTGCATTAACTCTTAAAGCTCCATTAAAACGATGATAACAGCTTATAAAGTTAAAGATCCGCAGAATAATTACCTCCAGCTTCACTAGCCGTTGTAGTGATGGAACATAATTCGATTTGCGTCCTAAGTCGGCATGGTCATATTTGAAATTGGTTTTTGGTCTATACAATATTATTATGAGAGCTTTCGTACTTGGAAAATAATCATTCATACTTAATAAAGATAGTTTTTGTGTATACTAACATAATAAAAGCCTAAATAATTTATTTCATGGAAGTCTTACTTTCAAAGTACTGGTTCAGAGAGTCTGATAGTTCATTTATAGACTATAATGTTCATTAAAGATCTGGTGGAGTAGAGTGCTTCCATATTGCTCTACTTTCAGTTGAGGGCAAGTACCTTGGTCTCCATAAATGTCAACAGAAAAGCCTTCAATCTCTCTATATATATATATATATATATATATATATATATATATATATATATATATATATATATATATATATATATATATATATATATATATATATATATATATATATATAGATATATATATATATATATATATATATATATATATATATATATATATATATATATATATATATATATATATATATATATATATATATATATATATATATACCTCGATAGACCAAAGAGAAACTAAGAATATAGAGGTACCTATATATAAAATGAAATAACTTTCCGTTTCGACTCTAATATTAGCATAATGTGCATATGGTTTTATTTACCTAAGCTTTTTACGATCGTGGCCACGCTTTAAATGGTCTGTAGAAGGCGAAGTGGACAACTTTCTTTACTTAATACTCATTTATATGTTTATTTATTTACTATTAATGCACAGTAAGCGATGTTCTGATTGTCTATTATGTACGAACACGTTAAGCTTTGTTTGAGTAACTTAATATTTTCGGTTCCAAGCTTTAATTTTACACTTAAAAAAACTAAAGCAATTTTAAAAATTTTTAAAAAAATGGTCCCCTGAAACTTTAATCCTAAATACATTTAAAATATTTTCAACTGCTTCCAGGTATTCATTTTAAAGTATATATTTAAATAGTAATGTATTTTATAAACTTCTAGCATTATAATTGCACAGTAAAATTAATAATTTTAACTTTATTAAACAAATAAATTTAAAGCTTCAATCAAGATAATATCTTATTTCTTCACCAAGCAAACACTTACTACAAATATTAATTACTAAATGATCAATCAACGTACAATTTAGAAATAAAATAATAGCCCAGAACTCCAATTTGACGGAAAATTATATTTGTCTTATATAATGCTTTCTATAACGAAAATGTTTATAGTTAAAATATTTACATTGAAATATTTAGATTTCGCTTTCTCCTGCATATGCTACAGTAGGTAAAGAGAGCCTAGAGTCAAGACACTCCGTTATAAAATGTATCGTTATGTAATGTATTTTCTAGATATCGTTAAATGGGAATTGTAGAATATTACCAATGCCTTTTCCTTTTCTTATGTATATAAAGTTATATATATATGAAGTCAGAAAACATTTATAAATATTTCCACTAATATTTTAAACTATAACGATTACGCTTGTCTATAAGTCGTTTTATTACACCATATCGTAAATCCACAACCAGTGTATTAAATGTCAAATTTTGTCCCACTGTGCCACTGTCATCTTTAAATAAATAAAAATTGAAAAAGCAAATTAAATTTTCTTTATAAAATATTAAATTTAAAATTCATTTTGTTCTAGGAACTAATAAGAGGTTTAAATCATCAAAGTGTAATAAAAATCGAATTTATCTTTAATAAAGTGCAAAACTTTTGTAAATTTGACCACTTTTAGGTATACTTTCATAATATCTAACTTAAATTGTATTTCTTGTTCACAAGTGAATTTTTTATATTACAACAATGTAATCGATACAGTGCGTAAGAAAGAGAACTTAGTTTCATAAAGGGTCATTTTCCGAATTAAAGATCATAAGCGTTATGCTGAAACAAATACTGCACTTTGCTAGAAAATTATTAATTACCTTAAAACGATTGAAAATGCAAATATCTCTTTAACTGTTAGGTATATAGGTACGATTTATATAACAAAAGTAATGGCGAAAAACGCAAAACAGAGTGTCTCAACACTACGCTCTTTAGGTTTAAATTGTGTACTTTGCTCTGTAGTACAAATGTTATCATAACTTACAGATCTTTTCTGATGATGATGATGCTCTAGCTTCATGCTTGCACAACGGTTAAGTGCTGTTAGCCGCCTGAAGAGGGACTGTAGAGAATCCGCGTCCAAAAACGGGTGGTCGTTTTGTACTCCTGACACGTCGATTGGAAATTGAAGATCTGTAACAAGGAAAATATTATTAAGAAAGGTTAGTTTTTTGTCAGGAAGGATTGTTTTTTAGGGTTCCGTACAAAAATAAAAAACGGAACCCTTATAGAATCACTCGTGTTCCTGCCCGTCCGTCTGTCACAGCCAATTTTCTCTGAATCTATTAGACTGAATCAGGTGAAATTTGGCAGGATGGTGTAATGTCCTGACCCGAACACATATGTGTAACGTAAAAAATATTTTTTTGAAATAAGGGTAATTTTCAGGGGATATATTAGGTAATTAAAAAAAATTGGGAACCTTACTGAATCATAAATCAAATGAAAGGGCTTGTTATCTGGATCTCGAATATATATTTTTTTAATTTTTTAAAATAAATAGTTTCGATGATATTCATGAAAAAAGCCGAAAATTGACCATTCCTCCCCCTTAATCTCCGAAACTACTGGGCTGAAAAATTTGAAAAAAATACTGAATATAGTTTATGGCTTGTAGATTACAGGAAAACCTATAAGGACTTCATAAATTGAAAATAAAATGGTAAATTCGATAAAAAATGTTTTTAGGGAAAAAACGTTTTCAGGGGAAATATTTCACTATATTGTGTACGGAACCCTTTCCACGCGAGTTCAACTCGCTTTTGACCGGTTTTAATTTATATAATTCGCCTTACGATGTATACTCGACTTACATAAGAATAAAATCTTTTTTTTTCATTATTCTACTTTCAAGATATTGCTGTTTAAGTCTTGTCAAAAGCCTATTCCTATGTGGGAATCGAACTCACAACCGTCACGTTTACCCTCAAATAAGTTGAAGATTAAATAACTATCTTTTTTATTATGCAAATACATAAACAAATATTATAATAAAATAATAAATAATGAAGTCTATATTCACGATATAGAAATAGGTTAGCTAACATAAAAAGTGCTAAAAAAAGTAACAGTTCCATAGAGAGATAATGGAGAAAGAAGAAGAAGAAGTTCTTTACTTTTTCTGGAAGAAAAATATTAATACAAAAAAAGGGTCAAAATACATTTAATTAACAAACATATAGCTTATATATACTTAAATAATATAAGTTAAACATAATCAATAGTTCAGTGCATAATATTCTCTGAGAAGAATCAATTTGGATACAATGCAATATCTACAGTGCAACAGGAGGTACTTCAATATGGGGGCTAATCTACGAAGTTACTGTGTGGGTGACAGTTGACACCTCATATACTGGAGGTGACGAGCTTTATACGAAAACGTCTCTTATATGACATCGATGGAGAGGATTAACAAAAAAATGATAGTCCATCATCATACAAAAATGTGTTTAATTTCTTCATTCTTAAGAAGATGCGGCGTTAAATTGCGACTTTTAACAGGCATTGTCTTGATAATTGAGAGGAGAGTGGGGGCAGAATAAATGAAAGGTCTTAGAAACTTTTTTTTACTTAATTTCAATAGTTTCTTTAGCTACGCGTTTTATCTCGTGTATGGCAGGCTAGGTAAAGAGAACCACAGGAACCACGGAAACCTACTGTTAAGATACTCCGTAGTTTTCTGCCATCTTTCGAGGCATTGCGTGTTGAGTGTCGGAACTCAACGCCGTGCTTGCCTAGTTACCAGAACGAAGAAAATAGAAATGAAAAAATCCTTTCTCCGCGAGTCGGAATCGAATCCACAGACCATTTACAGGCCTGCGCCTCTGCGCAACAAGGGTCCTTAAATTTCAGTAATTTTGTTACAGTTATTTTGAATCGTTACAAAAGATTAAATTTCGACAAAAAGAAACGAACTTTAGCTTTCGCACGATAAATCATGAGAGATACAAGATTTTTGTTCAATGACCTCAGTAATAACCGATTACTTTGGGGATGAGATGTGTAATTTACAGGTTGTTCGTGACTTCACCTGTAATAATATTTTTATATCGATTACCGATCTTTGTTTTATACGAGTATTGGCATAAACTACTGCCTCTATATTTATTATAATTATTTACGAGAAATTGTCAGAATAGGAGTATATAATCTCTACTAATTAACCAAAATCTTCAACGTAATGAGCGTAGACATCACTATTACTCTACACACATTTCTAAAGCTTTATTATATTAATTTTAATTATTATAATATATTTGCAAATGATTTTTAGCATATAGTATATTTCTCATATATTCAAAATAAATATATATAACAAGATAGATAAAGATATACAGGTATTATTAAGACATTTCATACCTATCATTTTGTATAGAAGATGTGTTATGAAGTACTCAAACTGATATCATTTTAGGCAAGGACACAATTTCTGAATGAAATGAATTATATCAAACAATGTCGTCCACATTGTCCAAGGACCCATTCACGTGCACATAAACTGTCAGTCAATGCCAGTACCCGCCTTCTACAATGCTGTGTATGGGATTGTATGGTAAATGCTACAAGTATTTGGTTTCCTTATATGTAACATACATACACACAATCACACACACACATATATATATATATATATATATATATATATATATATATATATATATATATATATATATATATATATATATATATATATATATATATATATATATATATATATATATATATATATATATATATATATATATATATATATATATATATATATATATATATATATATATATATATATATATATATATATATATATATATATATATATATATATATATATATATATATATATATATATATATATATATATATATATATATATATATATATATATATATACTTGCCATTTTTAAAACATAAATATTGAATAAGTATAAGTATACTTATTGAGTGATCATTTTTCTTTTAAAATTAACTTTAACCACTTCTGATTTACCTAACAATATATATACACTTCAATCTACAACAAAACTAGCAGTATAAAACAAAACATTATAATTATTCACCCATAAACATTATTATAAAGTTGTTTTATGCTCTAAATAACATTGAAAGCGTTTTCTCGTCGCTACATACTAACTTATTTCCTGTGTAGAATAACATAGCTGTAAGGATAGAGATGCAGCTGGGGCCAAAAGTGCATTCAATATTTGTTTTAAAATTTGCAAGTATATATATATACATATATATATATATATATATATATATATATATATATATATATATATATATATATATATATATATATATATATAGAAAACACTATAAGATCGATGCTTATATATATATATATATATATATATATATATATATATATATATATATATATATATATATATATATATATATATATATATATATATATATATATATATATATATATATATATATATATATATATATATATATATATATATATATATATATATATATATATATAAGCATCGATCTTATAGTGTTTTTCTACAAATTCAATCCTTTTTTGGGTTCACAAAAGCTTAACATAAATCCTAATGTTGAATTTATTGCAGTACACAGATCTATCTGTTTAAATCTCACCTCGGATTTCAGAGCGAGTGTCGATGTATTACTGATACAGGGTTGGCATAACAAGGCTATTATAACTAACTTACCTAATAACATATTTATTTCATAACATGTACATGCGACAACTAAAAAAAGAATGTAGAGCCTTTTTTGTCCTCCTTTCCGTCTCAAAAATACTAGTTAAATACGAGTATGCATGTGGTATGCAATTGTACATAAAAAAGCAGGGACTAAGCAACGGAGTGTCTTAACACTAGGTTCCCACGATCCCTGCAGTTCCCTCTGCCTACCCTGCCATGTGCGGGATAAAGCGCGAAGCTAAAAAAAATAATAAAATAAATTACTATTTATATTAAATTTTTACAGTAGTGGTGTTTATTTAAAATTAAATTAGTTAAGATTAGGTAAAATATATAATATAAGAGAAAATCGTTATGTCATAGCAAGTGTTACACTAAAAGTATAATTTTTATCTATGGATATACATATTATTTTTGTCCAAGCGAAATCTAAACATTCAGCCTAATCAATTAAGATATTATAGAAAAATAAATTCTTCCTTCAAAAATTTTCAAAGCAACTTAAGTATACATCAAAATCAGTTTCTAGACCCAATTGTTTACTATCTTCAACCCTATCGTATAATCGTCTGTGCTCTCTGATACAGTAGTCACAAAGCCAGCTGTGTTAATTTGACTGCCCGAATGAGTGAAACTAGGAAATCTCTCATTCACCAGGTTTATAGCTGGTTGCTGTTTAATTAGTTTGTAATTATTCTTTTTATTCTATGCTAATGTTATAATTTTTATAACATAATATTTTTTGATGAAACATTATAGCCAAGGAGTTGGCTCGAATTAAAAATAATTTTACTTTAGATTACTTATTTGTAAGGATTAAAAAGGACCAACGTTTTTAATATTGATTTTAATATTCATATATATTAGAACTAACATATTCACTATTTTTTCTGCACATTGTTATAAGTTTATTAGGCGTATATTTAAAGTATATTCAAGACATTGTGTGTTGAGTGACGGTGGATTTCAATTTATATTTACGATTCCATTTCTATTATCTTGCTTATTATTCAAATACACAACTTATATTGAGGACCGTCGTGGCGCAGGGGCGCAACGTCTGCCTGTAACACGACGGTTTCTGGGTTCGATCCCCAATTGGGGGAAGATGGATTTTTCTATTTCCATTTTCATCGCTCTGACAAAACTAGGCAAAGCGCGGCGTTGAGTTCCGCCACTCAACACGTAATGCCTCGAAAAAGGCGGAAAGCGTGGACGTAGAAAGCAGGAACTATGCAACGGAGTGGCTTAACACTAGGTTCCCACGGTCCCTGCAGTTCCCTCTGCCTACCCTGCCATGTGCGGGATACAGCGTGAAGTTAAAAAAATATATAAACAAACATTTTCCTTTCTACAGAACTCAAATGTTCTATTTAACTTATAGCAAAGTAGGACAGAACGCCACACTGTCTCCGGCCGCTAGCACGTAACAAGGGAAATGCTTCCGTGAAAATGTCGGAACATCTACGTGATTGATATTGAAAAACAATTGTAATATTAATAGCTTTGCACATTGAATTTCAGGTAGATGGGGACTCGTAATATTCGTTGTAGTAATGGCCAGTAGTTTCGTTTTATGCACACATAATTAGTTGGTATAGGATATTTTGAAGTTATATTTTTGTGTAGATATGAGATATCTCATGATATATATATATATATATATATATATATATATATATATATATATATATATATATATATATATATATATATATATATATATATAAATATATATATATATATATATATATATATATATATATATATATATATATATATATATATATATATATATATATATATATATATATATATATATATATATATATATATATATATATATATATATATATATATATATATATATATATATATATATATATATATATATATATATATATATATATATATATATATATATATATATATATATATATATATATATATATATATTTTTTTTTTTTTTTTGAAGTATTTTTTTTATAGTTACATTAAATTTGTTTGATGGTTTTAAAAATCACTCAATCATTTCCTCGTATTATCCTCTTGATAGAATATAAAATATTGAATATTGTATTTAATGTCATATATAATAATAAATTATTAATAATCAATACATTATTCTAAATGTATTGGTAGTGGGAGGAGCTCGGGCAGTGAAGGTGAGCGTTAATGCATTTTAAAGGGGTCCCTTTAAACCTACACTTCGGTGGGAATTCCATGGATTCACCGTGAGAGTGCTCATACTCTCATGGTGAATCCATGGAATGCTAAGCAATTTCTTCTCATTTATGTTTTATAAACTTTCACACTGGCAAAGTGAATTGTTCTCAACTGGCACACTCGAAACGTTAAAATTTAAAAAACAGAAGAAGAAATTTAAGTTTAGTTTATTTATAGTAATTTACGATCCAAACATTCAATTTTTTTATGTCTTCAAATTTCATCCCGCATATGACAGGGTAGGCAGAGGGAACTGGTTAAGTAGCGGAATTTCAACGCCACAATCAACTCAACGTCACACTTTGTTTAGTTTCCAGAGGGAAGAAAATGGAAAATAGAAAAATCCATCTTTCTCGAGTTTGAATTGAACCTACAAACCGTCCCGTTTATAGGTAGACGCTATGCCTCTGCGTCACGACGGTCCAGCTAGCTCAGTCAGTAGAGCATGAGACGCTTAAAATTTTTATCACATTCAGATATTCGAACGTTAAAGGTGTTTATATCAAATAATTGGTATTTAAAAACAATTGCAATACTAACAGAGCTAGTGTAAATTGAATGTCACATAGCTGAGTGAGAAATGTGATGGTTCACGTACTATAATGGATATGTCACAAATTCCATCTAGTGTGGAATGTTAAAATTAATTTACTTTCTTTTATTTATTTAGTTTACTTTCTATTTACAGAAACATAATTGTAATACGTTTACCAATTTAGTGAGCAGTATTATTTCTAAGACTTGTTAAAATAACAAATTAATATTTTTATATTTGAAATATGTAGTGTATGTAAATATCAAAGTATTTAATTGGTATTGTTTTATATGTAAGCTTTGGATATTAGGAGGTCGTCAAGAAAACGACCACGGTTCCTACGGTTCCCTCTGACTACACTGCTTTTAGACATATAAGTTTAAAACTTTTACAATTTTCATACTGTAGGTATGTACATATGTTAAAGTAAAGTAAAATGGATTGTAAGAACAATATCTATGCTTCGACCACCTTTCGAATCAATCCCTTTGGGCGTGTCAAAATTTGGAAGGTATTTATGGTTGAAATTCCTTACCTTTAAAACAATATTTCAATAATTTGTAGTAGAATGCTGTACAGATTAAATAACTAAATTAGTAAAGGTTAAAATTTAGTAAAATGCATTTTAAAAAAATATTTAAAAAGAAAAATTATTTTTTAAATTGTGTTTTAAGTCAAACATTTTAATAAATGCTGTCTCAAGTGAATAATCAGATGGAACTTTTATAAAAGCCATTTAATACACGAATTAATTAATTTTGCTCTTCTAAACTGTCTTCTTCAAAACAGCCTTGGTAAACCAAAGCTAAAGCTTAAATTGCTATATATTTATAATTTTTTTGTTGATTGAGAAGAAGGTGAAGTTTTCAATATTAAGGAAAAAAATATCATAAATTAACTGATATTCATAAACGTCTTATTCTAATGCAAATTGTTGAACGAGTAATAATACTATTTAAACACTAACAAGTGTGAGTAGCTTTATTTTAACTATTGCATAATAACATAATATTCTTCTTTAATAGTTTTTCCAAAGTCGGATACTTTTACCACTCTTATTGTGCCATTATCGTCCGCATAGTAATGTTACCTACATTAGGAACATGTGTTAAAATACTTTGTTACGAATTCCATATCTAACAATCTTATCAAAGTGGTTAGTAAAATTATTTTACCCTAATGAGAATTGATCCCGCGTAATGGTATTACGTCTTCCACGCATCAAAAGAAAAATTTCAAAATATTACACAGTTTCTATATATAGAAGCTTCAGTATAATTAGTTCGGACGCAGTGGCCTGTGCTATACACCTGGACGGATCCGCTTTCATCCTAAACACCCAAGTTAATTCATACAGTGCAACATGTACATACAATGTTCAATAAATGTATGTATGTAATATACATACTAGTGATGTAACGAATGCCATTTTTTTAACATTCGCGAACGCGAATGCAAATGTGAATATTTGCTACCGACATTAGCTAATGCGAATGCGAATGCGAATGCGAATATTCAATAATTCTTGTAAATTTGGCGCCAATTGTTTACTGCAAGCCAGATAGCACTTTGGATTATAACATTAAAAACCTGAGTATAAGTTTTAACAGCTATTAAAACTTTTTAGAAAGGCAGAGAGAATTGTTTTTTGGTTGTTTAGATTGCATTAAAAAAATGTTTCATGAGATATAATGAACACTGATAATGTGATTACGAGTTTAACAGTAACTACTATTTTTTGGATTAAAAACACAAAAAGTAGTAAATTGATTGATTTAGATTTTTATAGCGTATTATCGTCAATAAAATTTATTTTTCTGACATTCATTATTCGCAAAACATTCGCAGAATTTTTGACGAATGCGAATGCAAATGCGATTGTGTAAAAACGTGCGAATATTCGCGAATGTGAATATTCGTTACATCACTAATATATACAAACGTGACAGCTTTGTTGCCTTTTCTATTTAAATTAAGCTAGATTCAAAGAATATTTTTAGAATACAGCTTTCATTGTGATACTTAGATGTTTCACAAAATTTTACGTTATGTTTGATAATATATCCATTCTTTCTTTTCTTTAAAATTCCAGGAACGTTTCGATTAGCGTAGCTCTTTGCTACAAATTCACTTACCATAGCGGTAAATGAATATGATAACTTACCTCGGGTTGGAATCGACCACTGCTCACGACTGCCTTACTTATTTATCTTGTCTTTATTATTTATTTTTAGTCTCAGTTATATCTAGGATATCACAAGGTAGACAGGAAAACACAGTATTAAGATAATCCGTTTCTAGCTTTTATCTTTTCGAGACATGCGTTCTAGTGGCGTAACTATACCCCGCGTTTGTATTGTTACTAGAGCAAACAAACTAGAAATAACTCATTCCTAGCATGGGAATTGAACTCACTTACATCGCGTATACAGTCAGACGCTTAAGACCTCAATAGTTATTACAAAGTGCATTATTTTAATATAAATACATAACTATAAAAAGTGTTCTCCAATTTCCAGGTCACTGTAAGCTGCGATTTAAAGTTAAAACAAGTTTTAATTGAAAATTGAAAAATGCTCGTTACACACGTACATATATGTTTTCACAAAGAACTTTATTTAACGTAAAAATTGAGTTTGCTGTGCTTTTGATGTTTACACGTGGCGCGGAAATTAATTTTTCACATATTATTCTCGTGACGTTAAAAGAAATTAGATTTTAGATCCAATTTTTTGTACGTCAATGTACTTTCATTTTGCTACGGTAGGTCCCATATGAACAATTTTTCCTTATTAGTGTCTGATCTGAATTGGAGAGGTGATTGATTTTTTGTAAAAGCTATTTGATAAGTATTGACTTTTTTTGAGCTTTTTTTTCATCTCGTTTATTCAAAAATATTTATTATTCGTAGGTTGAGCTTAGAATAAATATGTTATGAAAATAATACATTTACATTACGTTAAAAATTGTATACAAATGTAATATATGTATTAGCTATCTTACAACATTTCAAGTATTTATACAAAGTCGAAAGTTACCATACATAAAAAATGTAATATAAATAAAAAAAATTAAAAAAATTACCCTAACAAGCATAATATATAACTGTATAAAAATACTGCTATAACTTAAGTCATGATAAACTAAGCTATATCTATGTCATAGAAGTCTTTTTGTTAACACAATTAAGGTAAGAATATTTAGAAATATATGTGTGTATATGTGTGTGTGTATAGTATATCATATACCTTATATATGTATAGGTATATACATATATAAGGTATATGATATATATTATGATTATTATAGTAATAAATTTGAAATAAATGTAATAAATCTACATTTTATTAATAATAAAAACACAAAATATTAATGTAAAATAATCATTACACAAAAAAAAACATAAAGCTTATTAAAATTTGTGAAAATGAGAAAGAAAGTTACAATACCATTGCTTGTATTTCCTTCCGGTTGACTGAAGTTCAAAGGGAGTATTCATTTATAGCAGTAATCGAATGTACGGACGACTGACTACACTTTGTGTGCAGTTAATTGTCAATATCGCTATAATATGGAAATGTGAATCTTCCGCTTATGTACATAAGGACGTATTTTGTAAGCTCCTTTTTTCAATTGCTAACCTATAGGGTTAATTCCTATTTTTAATACGGGAACTCAATTTTTTATTGAAAAAGAAAACAAAGTTTATTATATAGGGTGTTATAAAGTGTTATTATTTAATTATATTTAATACATACAACCATATATTCACGCTTTATTCCTAGCGGGATAGTCTGGCATGTGCGGGGTAAAGCGTGAAAGTATAATAATTATAGTTTTAATACTAGGCCCCATGAAACAACAATATATAACATATGTTCATAATGCTATCATAATATATGCTTGCACATGTTTTTCTATATAAAATATATAGTAAATAGTTTCTCATTATGTGAAAAGATATTTAAATGTAAGTATACGTAGATGTCTAAACTCTGCTAAGATATTCCTAATTAAATTTCTATATAATTTCAAAGTACATATACAAACCACATATTACGACTAAACATAACTTCCAGTCACATCAAATGTAGAATTCTGTATATCAAGAACTTTTGGAACTTAATTAGAAACTTCTTGATTATGGAAACGCGAGTTAGTTCGCTTAGCTTAGATTTATTATAAGTACTTTAATTAATAACTATATAGCTGAGGTTATAAAGCTTTATTTAAAATAAATATACGGAATTATGGATAAATAAAGGCAAGCAGGCATTATTTTTCAAAGTTTTTATTTAAAATTATTATTTTTTACCTTTTAAAATTATTATTTTTATACCAGGGTAGGCGGAGGGAATCGCAGGAACCGAAGGAACCTAGTGTTAAGACACTCCGTTAGTTGCCAGAGTAAAGAAAATGGAAATGAAACAATACATCATCTCCGAGTGGGAACCGAACCCACAAAAGCAGATAGTAGGCACAAGCATATTTATTTTATGACATTACTTATATAACAAATTTTAGAACATTATAACTTAATATACATTAAGTATGTAAACGTAAAAACCTGCTTATTTAATCACTAACTAAGGAAAATAGCAATAAAAGCTGTTACGTATTTTGGAAAGTAAAGTGACAAATACCTTAGAAAATTCAATATAAATATAAAAATTAAAGAAAGTGCTATTATTGTATAAAAACAATTTTTATTATAAAGTGAAAGTAATAACATCGTTCGTCATTTTAGAATAGTTTTATTTTCACAGTAACAATTCGTATGCCTTTTGTGAAAATTGAGAGAAATAACGGTTGACGGAGCATAGGAAACTATTTGTCGAGTTTAATAATATAGTAGAAGAAAGTAATATCATATCCCTCATAATTGCTTTATTTTGCAAATGTATACACAATATGTACGAAGATTTTTGTTTAAGATTACTTTAGCGTCACACTGAATTGGTAATGCAAGGTATGGTATGGAGATAACTTATATATATATATATATATATATATATATATATATATATATATATATATATATATATATATATATATATATATATATATATATATATATATATATATATATATATATATATATATATATATATATATATATATATATATATATATATATATATATATATATATAATATATATTACCTTCTACCCACGTTTCAATATGCAGTTAAATAATAAACGTATGATTTACAAGGTACATTCATTTATTAGAAACCTTAATAAGCTTCATTTCATAGCATAAAATTATATTTTACACTCATTTATCGCTAATGGAAGTGAACGCCGGATGCACTTTAGAAGTTAATATAATAGACTGTGATTAAAAGTCATGGATGGAAATTATATTATTATAGATTTATGAATATACATAAATTGAAATATTTGTTCTTATAATAATAGGACAAATAAATTAACTTTACCACATACTACATAGAGAACTGTAGTAGTACATAGTACATAGAGAAAGGAGAATAGTGACTATCATAGTTTAAGCAAACGCTGTCCCACAATTATCATATAAAATGTACAATTTAAATATTTCAATTTTCATTACATTTTTAAGGCATGGAAGAGAAATGTATGAATTATTATAGATTTATAATATTTATTAATAATATTTAAGAAACATACGGTTTTATAATAATAGACAAATAAATGGTCCGAAGCTTTACCTAGCATATCATAGAGACCCTCAAGTACTTAGCATGGAAGGAGAATAGACTACGAAGTTCTCTAACAATTGCTTGTATCAAAAACAAATTAATCTTAATTGTATATATATTTTTTAAATATATATTTATAATATAAAATGTATAATTTAAATTATTTGAATATTTATTAATGTTTAAGAAGAAACTGAGGAACGGAGTGTCTTAACACTAGAATAACTATAGTTTACCTTAGCTTTTTAAAATTTGATCTTACATTATTATATATTTAAACAATAATATTATATAATAACTACAAGTTTTTATATTATTATATATATATAACAATAAAATAAAATGAATTCCCTTATATAAATAGTGTATTAATATAGAAGACAATAAGCTAATAAAGATGATGGACTGAAACAAATGATTCTAAACTAGAAACTGTCAATCCTACTCTATTTGACTATAATTTAGTTTATATAAATACATAATTTATATAGTTTATTCTAATATATATATATATATATTATATTATATATATATATATATATATATATATATATATATATATATATATATATATATATATATATATATATATATATATATATATATATATATATATATATATATATATATATATATATATATATATAATATATATATATATATATATATATATATATATTATATATATATATATATATATATATATATATATATATATATATATATATATATATATATATATATATATATATATATATATATATATATATAATATATATATATATATATATATATATATATATATATATATATATATATATATATATATATATATATATATATATAATATATATATATATATATATATATATATATATATAACATATTGGATTAGGTTAAACTAGGTTAAAGATTTGGCTAATTTAATAACATATTGGATTTTGACAATTTTCATATATTTTAAATAAAATAATTTGGAACGGATTATTGCTTTATATATTAACAGGTAGACGGTACTCTAAAGTGTTCGAAACGTCGGGCTTCCAAAAAATTATAACATGCCCGGATATTCCTTTTAAATTATTTTATTTGAAATAGATAATTTAATTTTACAGGGATTTAGTTGCTGAAGTCACATGTTCAAACGTGCCTCTAGAATTGCATATATTTATATAGTAAATTTAAGTAGTAAGTAAGCTTTTGCTCCAGTGATTATGCAGAGAAGAAAGAGAAGAAGGTCTTATTTTAAAAAACTCAAACTGTTTTTTTTTGCAGAAAAATAAAAACATTTTTATTATTAGATATTTACTTAAAAGTCACCATTTAATAAATAATTAATATTAAATACTGGGAAAATGTTACAAGTCCGTTGTAGAGCGGCTCTATACAAAAATTAGAAACGTGCGAAAAAAAAGAAGGAAAATATGTTGAATTTCAAAATTTTGCAGACAACCTACTAGTTGCATAACTTAATTAAGCGTATGAAAAATTATTTTTTGTTCTTTAGATGTTCTCATTGTTAGTTAAAACATAATTAAAACGTAGTTTATTTTTTTTTTTTTTTTTTTTTTTTTTTTTTTTAACGGCGGAAAGTGGGGACGGAGTAAGCAGGGACTAAGTAATGGAGTGTCTTAACACTAGGTTCGTATGGTTCCTGCAGTTCCCCCTGCCTACCCTGCCATGTGCGGGATAAAGCGTGAAGCTAAAAAAAAAAAAAACGTAGTTTATAATGTAATCAAATGATAAAAAAATGTAAATTCATATACATATGTTTTAATGTCCTCTTCAAAGTTAATAAAAGTTTACGAATATTTGACGCTGCACTGCTTTGAAGTGTTCACGTTCCACGAAACGAGAATATTCTAAAGTTCTGCATTCACTTCACGTACGGTATATAACATAGTTTAGTTACGAACCTCGCTTGGCAGATCTCGTCTCAGAGATGCGAGTTCAAAAAAACTTACAATTTGAATAGCGTATGGTAATGATGGTTATTTAGAATTTTATGAATATTAAAATAAATATGTACAGTTCGTTTTTTAAAAATTAGCTAAATTATGAATTGTATCAATGGTATAGAAAAAATAAAAGAAAAGTTCGCATGCTACATATATATTAAATACATAAATAAAAGATAAGCAATTCAAATAAGAAACGAATATAAAATTATAAGAAAAACTTACAATGTAATAAATAATAAGTATGTCCCGACGTCCAATATCCTTCACAAACACTACAAATAACTCATTATAGTACATTTAAGCATTCATTTACAAAATTATGTGTCCACCCAACCGCTATCACCACAACACTGATACCTGAAATCCTTAATCTAAAAAATTGACATATTTCTACTATGCCTTTACATTCCTTTGAAACTTGGTTAAGCAGTCCGCCATAAGGTTGTTTTTTGGATGGGTGACCGTCGCATATTTTTTCCTTGTCTAGGTCACGTTGGCGCAAAATAGGAAAGAATGCTAATTTTGAACTGTATTTTGTGGCATTAAAGTTGAAAATGGGTTAAAAATTTTTTTGATTATGTGATTTACAAGAATCGTTTACCTGAACGATAAGACTAATCGGTTATGTTTTTATTTGTATTTTGTTTTGGTATGACATAAATGTTCCGCCTATTTTATTATTAGTTGTCGCTTTTTTAGGTTTAGGTATTTTATTATTTTTAGGATACCGTTCCATAAGTAACCCAGTAGGGTAGCGTTTGACATAAACATAGATATTTGTTTATTCATTATATTCTTAAAATTTAGGTACCTAAGTTCTCACTGCTATGCTATATACATTTGTTCATAATTCAGGAAGAAATTCCTCCACATAGCTCACAGTCTTTGATATCGGTCCTTTATTACGCAGTGTGTCAGAAAAGTAAGTATCCTTCAATCAGAGAAGTCACGTCTCTCGTAAAATACAAAGTATATAAAAAAAATCTTTATATAACATCTTAAGCATTAAAATTTAACCAGAAATGAATTATTTTCATCGTGTGTCTAAATAGGTATTAACATTAAAAATATATGAATCTGTGGATCTATGATTTAAAATATGTACATATACTACTTAGAAATCAAACGCAATAATACTGTACCAAAACGATATTAAATAAAGTGATCGTAAAAAATAATCACCTAATACAAAAGAAATGAACACAGCAGTGCATTTAAAATCCACTCTGGAGACTAAAGAAAGCTTTTCTATAACCATTTCTTGCCTTAGTGTTCTTATACTTTAAACATTTAAAGGAAATTACTTTAAATTTACCATTATTTTAATGTCATGGCAGGGTATGCAGAGAGAACTGTAGGAACCGTAAGAACCTAGTGTTAAGAACTCCGTACTTTGTTAGATTAGCAGAGCTCAACGCCGCGCTTTGCCTTGTGACCAGAGTGAAGAAAATGAAAATTATTCGTTAATTGTCTTGAGGACCGTCGTGGCGCAGAGGCGCAACGTCTGCCTGTAACGCGACGGTTTCTGGGTTCGATCCCCAGTCGGAGAAGATGGATTTTTCTATTTCCATTTTCTTCGCTCTGGTAAACTAGGCAAAGCGCGGCGTTTATTTCCGCCACTCAACACGCAATGCCTCGAAAACGGCGGAAAGCGGGGACGGAGAAAGCAGGAGCTAAGCAACGGAGTGTCTTAACACTAGGTTCCTACGGTCTCTGCAGTTCCCTCTGGCTACCCTGCCATGTGCGGGATAAAGCGTGAAGCTAAAAAAAAAAAAAAAAAAAATTCGTTCTTCTCAAGAGGGAATCGAACCCACGAACGGTGGCATTTATAGGTAGGAGTTGTGCCTTAGCGCCACGATGGTGCTCATAATTATTTTCTATTTAAATCCCATAGCTAAACACATGAAACAGATATTTCCATAGTAAATACGGCGAGGTAACAAATAGGGTAATTTAGAACTAATATAGGGTTCGCTTTACAGTGGCGGCGACCCATAAATTATATTGTTGAAAGAAAAATATTACACCTATTTAGACGTTTGAGCCGTTTGTTACATTTTAAATAACCTTCTGCTTTTTTTCTACATTCTTCATCGTTTTTTATTTTGTATTGATTTTTGTGTATTTCACGCGTTTCTCGGATATTTTTGATTTGGTAGACAAGTACGTTTAAATGACAAATTAATATTTCGTATAAAAAAGTTAAGATGATACTTTCTTCTGGATAATTATAATATTCTTAAAATTCTCCGTAAATCTATTTCCGATAAGGAAGAATGTAGATTTAATTATTCTCTACTTTCCGCACAAATGCAAGACATTTAGATTTAGATGATGGAAAAAAACTCAATAAAATAAAAAGGAAAATTATTTATTAAGCGGGTATTAAGCCCAAGAAATGTGACCCAAAGAGTTTAGATATATTTATAATATTTATGTACATACATTTAATATAATCATTGATTTTCATATTTATACCGCGTTTAAATTCTTTAAATAAAGTAACCCCGTATATTTTTAAAAGCTGACGTTTCTAACTTTGTTTTGAGCTGTAATCTATTTCGTTATTTTTTTATAGCTTCACGCTTTATCCCGCATATTGCAGGGTAGGCAGAGGGAACTGCAGAAACTATATGAACCTAGTGTTAAGACACTCCGTTGCTTAGTCCCTGCTTTCTCCGTCCCCGCTTTCCGCCTTTTCCGAGGCATTGCGTGTTGAGTGGCGGAAATCAACGCCGCACTTTGCTTAGTTTCCAAAGCGAAGAAAATGGAAATCGAAAAATCCATCTTCCCTGAATGGGAATCGAATCCACAAACCGTCGCGTTTACAGGCAGACGCTTACGCCTCTGCGCCACAACGGTCCTCACAACGGTTATCACAAGTAAAAATCATACAGAAGAATTTTGTCATAAATATATCATTCATTTTTCCATGACAGAATTTGTCATTAGTCATTTAAAAAAGACTATTCCGTATAAGTCCTTCAGAACCTTATCTTATCAAAGATTGTGATAAGAAAAAATGATTTTCTAGAGTAGCTCATTGAAATTGCTATCGCCTCTTTACTATTGTCGCAGCGTTAATTACCATTATTAGTAATATCTAGGAATAATCTGTCTGGCGCCGACACTGCGTTACGTAATTTTGCTTCAATTGTTATCTTTTTGAACTACTCATACTTTGGTTGGAGAAAAAACTGTAAAGTTTTTATGTAACTACATGATATTACTGTTAGAAACTATTTCCTTTGTAATTTTACACAATAGGTGTACTGATTTCTTCTCAAAATGCTTAGAATTGGTGAAATTTACATAAAACGTGGTCTAGTTTTTTAATTGTTATTTTCTTTTATATTTTTATTTATGTAGTTTAACATTTTATCCTGCATATAGCATGGTGAGAACTTATTGTTAAGACACTCCGTTCCTTGCTTTTCGTCTTTTTTCAAAGCTTTGCGTATTGAGTGGCGGAATTCGCCACCGCATTAGCCTAGATAATGGAAGATAGCAAAGAAAATGGAAATGAAATAATCTATTCCCCCTGAGTGGGAATCGAACCCACAAACCACAACGTTTTAAGTAAACGCTGTACCGCCGACACGTCGGTTCTCAATTATTTTTTATTCGTAATTTAAATAGGAGCTTTATTTCATAGAAACTAATAGCTAAAAGTATAACGTGGCTATTATTATGTCACAGGTAACTTAAAGCCTACTTCGCTAACAGAATAAATATAACTAATTTTGGTCATATTAGAAATAAATAAATAAAAAAAATCAAATCAAATGCGACTCAGATTCGTGCACCGAAAATTTCTATACAAATTTACTGAATTCTTAGAGTAAAAAACATTTCAAACCTATAAACGTTTAAGAAAATAAAGCAATAAGAGTTCTCATGTTATATTAAGGTTTTATAAAAAGATTTCTAAGAAATATTAATAATATTCAATGTTTTATTATTTATTTATTTAAAATAAATAGTGATAAATCGTGAAGCTAAATAAATAAATAAATAAATAAATAAATATATATATATATATATATATATATATATATATATATATATATATATATATATATATATATATATATATATATATATATATATATATATATATATATATATATATATATATATATATATATATATATATATATATATATATATATATATATATATATATATATATATATATATATATATATATATATATATATATATATATATATATATATATATATATATATATATATATATATATATATATATATATATATATATATATATATATATATATATATATATATATATATATATATATATATATATATATATATATATATATATATATATATATATATATATATATATATATATATATATATTCTTAACACTATTTATAAGCAAAACGAAAATATTTATATAAAATATTTACTTAGAGGCATGTACATTAGCAGGATGTCGCTAAATTGTTTTGTTTACGACCGGTTCTGAGATAGCATCAAACATTTGTGTTCATAATACATTATCGTTAGCGTTTTATTAAATAATGTGATTATTTATTATATGTGTCTTTATCTGACCAAATGTCTACTATTTCGCCACCCATGTGGTGTTTTATAATGTATATAACATATTATATAGATATATAAAAATATGTTGTGTGCCACGTGCCATTCATGTGCCATGTTTTGTCTTTACGATGTGGCTCGCACTCGCCTAGTTTAATTTACAGGATGTATTACAATATACGATTTATAGGAAATATACACCTCATAATAAGAACAAAAAGGACCGTCGTGGCGCAGAGGCGCAACGTCTGCCTGTAACGCGACTAACGCGACGGTTTCTGGGTTCGATCCCCAGTAGGGGAAGATGGATTTTTCTATTTCCATTTTCTTCGCTCTGACAGCTAAGGCAAAGCGCGGCGTTGAGTTCCGCCACTCAACACGCAACGCCTCGAAAACGGCGGAAAGCGGGGACGGATAAAAGCAGGGACTAAGCAACGGAGTGTCTTAACACTAGGTTCGTATGGTTCCTGCAGTTCCCTTTGCCTACCCTGCCATGTGCGGGATAAAGCGTGAAGTTAAAAAAAAATAACTCAAGGTGAAGAGCACACGCTTTATGTACAGTATACTCGTATATATTTTTTCATTGCAAAGCTATGAATGCCATTATATTTATTTTTGTCATTAGTATCGTTTATGCACGCGTCTTTTATATGCGTCTTTTACGCATAACAATGTTAGAAGTATTGAACGATATCCCAATATGCACATGTTAAATTAAACATCTGTCTATGCTGTTGAAAATCTGTGTCGAAGTAAACCTTTAGTTAGATTTATTCTAGCATTTTGTGTTACAAAATACATTATCAGTTCATAATTATAAAAATAATATGATTTTTAACTCATATAGAAAACGATTTTCTTTAAAAATACAAATTAATTATTGCGTAAATATTACAATTTCTTTAGAGTGCAATATCTCTTTAGAAAATTAATGTAAAATAAATAACATTAAAAAATACTTTTTGTATATAAAAATTATAGCGTATATATGTTTCTTAGATCCATATAAAGTAAAAAAACACGAGAGAAGCCACAGTTAAATAATAGTATATAGAATACAATAGCAAAATCCATTACGTCAATATTGATTTTGAATGTAGCATGTCAATAACCAGGAAGAGTTTGCGTCAAGCTTTGCTCCTATTAAAGGATGATTTGGGCCTTATTGTCGCCGAGAATAGATATAGTCGTGTGGATACGACGTAGCATATCCATAAGAAATTACTTCACTGAATCGTAAGTAGTGTTAAGACACTAAAAAATTATAAAATGAAGAACGTGCTATAATTACATTTATCAATCACCATAACTTTAGTTACTATGACAGTGACGTCACGTGTATGAATGATTCATACAAATTCTTACTTCAGTTTATTTCCTAGTTAATCATTCACATGACGAATATTTCCTTTTGAACCTTTTGCTATGAATAAAAGATATAGAAATGCCAATGGTATAAATCAGATGACCCGTCCGTATTTGATGTTATAATGTTGGTTAGGAAATTTATATGAGATCCTATTTCATTGTCATAACTATTCTTTACAACACATTCACGTTGTTTGCATCTTTGAAAGACATGCAAATAAATTGTAATAGTTGTGCAGATATTATATTACGTTCAATATTTTTATTCGATCTTGAAACGTGAATAAGTACATAATTTCTAGAAGTTAAATTTGAATTTTTCTCATATTGGTATGAAGATATAGTGTACATATATGCAATTCGTACATTCTCCTTTGTGTGTTCTCCATTCAACGTGACATTGGCGAAGTGAATTGTGCTCAACTGGCACGATCGATACGCCATAAATAAAAAGAAGAAGAAGAAGAAGAAGCATATATGCAACTATCTATTAATAACATATTATGTTTATTTTTACTATATATAAAAGTTAATGACTTTTCTTTAATATTATTCAGACATAGTTCAAATAAAAACTGTTTTAAATATTTACAAGTCATGTCCATATTAGACAGATGAGAGTATCAATTGTGAAGGATTGGGCTACATCTCTGCAGCTGAACTTAGTCATCATCTTTATATACAGAGTGCTCCTATTTATTCAAATTCATTTATAATTTTTGTGACATCTATTTTACTTTTATATCGTTTTAATTCTAAAAGTATGAATGGTCTATAATAAGCTACGCCTTTAAATATGAATTACAGAGAAAAGCTTAGCAGGGAATTCGTTTTGACGTATATTTCTTTTAGCTTCATTATTAGTATTTAATAATAGGATTATAAGAGTAATATACGAGTATTAAACGAAATATAATAATACATATTTACGAAATATAACATATTTATATTTTAATAACATATTTATATTTTAAATATATGTATCTATTTAATAATTATATGTTCATAAATTGTAAATACTGTAAATATTTATTTATTTATATTTATTTATTTTAAAATTTTAGTTTCAGGCTTTATCCTTCTCATAGCAGACTAGGCTGAGGGAACCACAAGAGCTGTGGCAACCAAGTGTTAATACACTCTATTCCCTGTTTTCCGCCTTTCAAGATATTGTGTGTTGAGTGACGGAACTCAACGTTGCGCTTATATATTAAACAATATGTAATTATAATAAATAAAGTATTTTATGCAAAAACAACGATAATTAAAATAAAACACACTATATATGTGGGACAAACGCAACTCAATGGATAAGTATGATTAATAGATCGTAGAGGCAGGTCGGGATCGTATTAGATCTCCTTGTTGGGATACCAACAATTGTGTCAATACGGTATATGTTAATATATGTATGTAGAATGTGAAAAAATCTATTTTGACGTCCTTTTATGGGCAGCTTTAGAACAAATATTTTGATCACAAACTTCCTTATTTTTTCAATTACTGAAGTTTTTCTTGATTTAATGTTGTTATAGTCAGTTCTAGTCATCAACACAGCATCTGAGTGAAAACCCAATGGTTGGAGGTTCGATTCCTATTATTAAATAAATATTTTCATTTCTTTGTTTTACTGAGAAGATAAAGTGCAGCTTTGAGTTTACAGTCAGAGAGAAGCTGTTAAATCATAGAGGTAAAACTAACTTCTTAAGCTTACCTTCGTACATCTGAGCATATTGTGGGAAGCCAGCAGCCCTTAGCCATTTGCAAGCTTCGGCTGCTTCGATCTCTGTAACAAGTAAAAACTATATTAGATGAAATATTTAAAAACAATAATATTCCGTAAAGACATTCCATAGATTTCTTTAACAATGGAATCTTAGACATTGCGTGTTGAGAAGCGGTATACAATATCGAATCGTCTTACGAGAGCGACAAATGAAATCCTCAGAGTAGAAATAGAACTTACAATAATTGCGTATTTAGTCACTTTTGGCTTATGTTATTGAGTTAGTTAATATGTATATTTTTAAATGTCCCTATGTACTGTTTTATTGTTTTTATGTGAAATTTTATTAAATATAAGTAATTATTATCATGACTTTAGTACATTTTTAATATTAATTTATTTTATATTATTTCATCATAAAAAGTGATTTTGTTTATTTATTTTTATATCATGTAATATTTTTGTATATTCCTCAATTATTATTTTTCTTTAAAAAAACTTTGTACTCTCTTTTCGCTGTTTAGGATTTGTCAACAAATAAGATAATATTTAAAATGTTTTATGAGAAATAAATTGTTACGTACCTTTATGAAAAATAGTAAAAATATTAAAAAATATAATATTTCAAGAATAACAATACCTATATATAACATTCGCAACAAATTAGAAAAGATCACTCTACAAGCTAATCTAAACAAAATCGCTTAATAAATAATGGTTCAAAAACAAAACACCTTTCTCCTTATAAATATTAATAACACGACCACACTAGGTGAGCCCTCACACCCTTGAATTGCAATGTTTTATTACAGTGTAGGTCAATAGACGTGGTTCTTGTATAACTGGTTAAGAGATTTAACTTAAAGTGTAGGGCATAGGGCCAATCAGTGCTATTGTGCGTTTGACGGTTAGAAATGTCAATATATATTATATATGTATGTAAAATTCAAGAGAGCAGGTTACTGATATGTATGATAATTTAGGAAAGTCTGATGATTTATTGTTATGTTAGCATTTTTTTTGTATTTCGAATAGATATTGGACAAATATTGTCGTGAGTGGAAATTGAACCCATTACTAACCTTCTTGTGTATATATATACTATAACTTTAATTAATTACATATATTTTAATTATCAATGCAATGCAAAGTGCAATTTCGCATTAACATTTTACATTTTGTCGAAAACGAATGTTTTCTATACGTAGAACGCGAAAACAACAAAATAAATCTTTAAATAATTATTAATGAGACCTCATGGTGGCACAGTGTGTGTCTATAATAGCTGTGATTGTGGGTTCGATTCCAAGTAAATAAATTATTTTAGTTCCTCGCTTTGACAAAACACGGCGTTGAGTTACGCTACTAAAAAGAAATGTCTCAATAAATAAGAGGAAATGTAAGGAACCTAGTGTCTTCACACTAGATTTCCTGTCTACTCTGCTATATAAGGTAAAAAGTGTAAAGCCATTTATATTACTTATTCATACAACCTTAAAGCTATAAGAAATAAAAGATATACAATTTAAAACAAATATAAATTAAAGGAACGAATGCCGTATCCAATTTGTGTAACGTTATGCAATCCAATGTTAAGGTCACGAGAGGTCCGTATTATTTAAGTGGCATTGCGTGTGGTAATTTTTCACCGGAACTACGCGGTACTGTGAATAATATATATTTTTTATATACTATATTGTACTGAATGAAATATTTATATACTTTCTTATTATAGAGAGTAGGGTATCCATTAAATTGTTAAAATAATTTACTGTGTATATATTTTCGAAGTGTCCTAACACTACTCTTACCCGAGGGATAAAGCAGGGTAGGCAAAGGGAACCGCAGGAACCGTAGGAATCTAGTATTAAGACATTCCGTTCTCCGCGTTCTGCCTTTTTTGCGTGTTGAGTGGCGAAACTCAACGCCGCGCTTTGCCTAGTTACCAGAACAAAGAAAATAGAAATGAAAAAATCCATCTTCTCCGAGTGATAATCGAACCCATAAACCATCGCGTTTACAGATAGACGCTACGCCTCTGCGCCACAACAGTCCTCACACAACTTATATAAAATATTTAAAGTAATGAAAACATATTTAGATGATATAATATTATGGTTTTTTATTTAAGACTTTGATTCATTTTGTACCAAGGACCGTTGTGGCGCACAAGCGTAAGCGTCTGCCTGTAAACGCGACGGTCTCTGAGTTCGATTTCCACTCGAAGAAGATGGATTTTTTATTTCCATTTTTTTCGCTCTGGCAACTAAGCAAAGCGCGGCGTTAGGTTCCGCCACTCAACACGCAATACCTCGAAAAAGGCGGAAAGCGGGGACGAAAAACAGCAGGGACTAAGCAACGGAGTGTCTTAACACTAGGTTCGTATAGTTCGTGCAGTTCCCTCTGCATACCCTGCCCTGTGCGAGATAAAGCGTGAAGCTAAAAAAATCATTTTATAGATAACGTACATAAGGTGTGTCATTACGATATATCCATAGTATTAAATATTTCGAAAATTTTTGTTTTTTTTTTAAATATTGCATTTAATTTGTAATAAATTTTATTTACTTCTGACTTTTCATATTCTACATAAATATTAGATCTGCTTTAGGAAAACATTTACCATAAGTCTTCTCTAATTTCACTTAGAACAATTCGAAACAAATATAAACAAAGAAAAAAAATTAAACACAAATCATGGTAACCCTATCTGCCACTGACTTGCTGATGGGAGATGAATCGTGGACCACCATCAAGTGCAAGATAAAAAAACAAGCAATGCTTTTAGTTTGAAGTGTAATTTGTGTGTTGAAATTTTGATTAATTCATATTGCCGTCGAATTTGTTTCTTTTTTTTTATTATAAATGTTTATAGCAGTAGTGCTTTGCTATGGATTTGTCTGTGTAAATATCTTTTGTACTGAAACTTTTACTTTTGATCTATAATCCAGTTAAATAGCCTATTTGGGTACACATAATGGGTTTAGAATCTTCAAAACCTAAGAAAATTTTGAAATTATAAGACATAAGCATGTATAATATACATTTACTATTCATATAATTACTAAGAATAAAATAAATTGCGACGCTCATTGCTTTTACAGAATGTACTAACGAAGGTCCACTAGTCAAGATTATTGGAAACGCGGGAAGTCATCATGGAGACCCTTGAAAGTGGCCTATAGAGAGGAATGGACATAAGTCTAAGAATACTGGAAACGCGACGTTGAGTTCCGCCACTCAGCACGCAATGTCTCAAAAAAGGCGAAAAGCATGGAACGGAGTGTCTTAACACTAGGTTTCCACTGCCTACCCTGGTATATGCGGAATATTATAGGTACCTATACGGGGAAATCAACTTTTCGAAACTAATTTACGTTATCCAGCCATTGATCATAAATATTAAATCGGTTAAACATATGCTAATAAAGTAGCCACTCATCTTTCTTGGGATGCTCTCGGAGTTCCCAAGGTTAATGAATCAAACGTAAATTTAGAAACGATATGTAAACAGGTAAATGCGGGAATAAATTTCACATCAAATATGAAATGTTGATATATGAAGCGTTTTTTTCTATCCCCACTATTTGGCTACGCAAAATTTCTATTCTTTAGGACATCTTGTCTTTCGTTATTCACTTAAAGAGACATTGTTAAATAACAAAAGTTAAAATCAAAATCCAATCCAAACGAATCATGGTTACAGTAAAAACTCAATGCTGTACCATTGCCTCAATAATTTAAATATATAAACTTATTCGAACCAAGTATGCATTAATGACGCAACATTCGCAGATACACATTTTTCCTTAAAACTAATTACACTTAATTAATTCAAGGGATTTTCCTTATTAATCATATGCTAGTACTACAAGCATATAATTTGTTGCAATGAGTATAATTTACATAATTAAATACATTAATGCATCACTTAAAGGAAGCCCGATCTTGCTATTCGCAACTAAAAGGCGTAGTCTGAAAAAATATGAAATATAATTCAAGAAATAAAAGTATCAGTTATAGTTTGATTGAGTTAAAGTAATAATTTACATTTGTCTATAAGTGAAAAATCAATATAATATATTTTTTATATATTTAGACCATTTGGTCTAAAAGTCCAAGTCACAATAAATATTTTACTAGCTTTACAGAAAGCTTTAAAAGAAACTTTTAAATTTTTCCCTATATATTATGAATGTTAATGTATATCTGGCTTAATGTATGATTCTATAGTTTGTATTCCTGTGGTACTATCTTGTATCTCGTAGTTGAGCCAGCCGCGTAGTGGATAGTGTGCTTCCGGTGCTTCCGGTTGCAGCAGTACAGTAATAGAAATCTCATAACGTAATATGACCAAAGAGCTCCTTCGAACGCTCTTCATAATATTAAACATAAATAAGTAAATATAACTAGAAAGATCTGCCGTTATTGTAAATAAATCAATATATTCCAATATTTAGCTGTAAGTAAACAATGTTTACTTTAAATAATATAAATAGACAATGACTTTGGCTCATTATGATTAAAACTAATTGTCGTTTGTGACAACATCGTTACATGAACGAGAAAGATACTGTCACTTAACGAAGCTAATACACGCTTAAGTTAATGCTAAAAAAAAGCCCTTTTTAATAATGCTATATTAAATTACTTTTTTTAAATAAGTTATATAAGTTTGAGCACTAGGCTACTAGGCTAGGTTTAGAAAACAAATTACAAAATCCTTAATATAAGTTTCGGTCGTTATAACTTCGAATTTCGCATTTAAATTTAAATTTATATATTACTACCTAATTGAACAAGTCCATTGTTTTCACTTATATCTCTATGTAGGTAAAATATTACTTTTTTTTATAGCTTCACGCTTTATCCCGCACATGGTATGGTAGGCAGAGGGAACTGCAGGAACCATACGAACCTAGTATTAAGACACTCCGTTGCTTAGTCCTTTTTCGAGGCATTGCGTGTTGCCGCGCTTTTGCCTAGTTTCCAGAGCGAAGAAAATGAAAATAGAAAAATCCATCTTCCCCGAGTGGGAATCGAACCCACAAACTGTCGCGTTTACAGGCAGACGCTACGCCTCTGTGCCACGACGGTCCTTTTAAAACAATTATATTGAGAGAAAATTTATAATTTTCACAAAACACTACTTTCCTAAATTAATATAATAAAGCTTTAAGTCAACAGACGCAGATAATATTAAACTATTGCGTATTTGACGCAGGTAGGTTTCTATCAATATACAAAGTAAATATTATTAAATTAGTTACGGCATCAATGTTTACTCGATTCGATTCGATTTGATTGGCAAAATAATTTACACTGGCGTCCATTTGACGAATCTATTCTTGACATACACAAACTTCAAATTATTATAAACTGCAAAATGTAGACGCTTCAATACTAATATATAATTTATTTGTCAGAAAATTGAATTGAATTAATTTATCTTTACAATTTATATATCTTTATATGAGAAATATTACTGCCAAAATCATATAAATAAGTTTAGAAGGTATCTTTAGAATGAAATATCTAACAAAGCAAGGGAATAAACGTTCATCCTTATAAATAATTCCAATTTATTGTATATGATTATTGTAACATTAACTACTATAATTATATAAATATATGTAAATACATTAATATTTTTTGTCAAGATGTCTAAAGAAGTAAAATTATTCGTGAATCCAAATTTTTCAAGCTCTATGAAAAGCAAGACTCAATACTATATAATGTTTAGAGAGAATTGAGACAGTCTGTTATGTCAAATTAATTGTAGCGACAAATAAAGTAAGTAATAATTAGTTAAAAAATATTCAAGAAAAATATATTTATACGAAAACTTAATTTAACTTGTTTTAACCATTGGACGTAAGATTAACTTTTTCTATACAAACTTATAAAGTCTTGAAATTGTGAATTTAATTATAAAAAATACCTGTAATCTGATCAGCGCTCAAATTAGGAACACTCATTTCTTCACTAACGATCACTAAATACTAAATAACGAACTGGCACGTTCCACTGAATCATACCAATAGCACATTTTGCACTATTCTTTAAAAATTAACACTTTAAATGATTTTAACACAACCTTTTTCATTAAAAAATCTACTTATTGATTACTTTTTAAATCACTTTTATGTCACATATTTTATCCATTGACGTCTGCACACAGTCTATTATATCACATTTAAAACAAAACTGGTAATGTAAACGGTATACAGAATAAAAAGAATTTTTTGTAAAGAATTCGAGTGGCTTGGTAAAACAAACTTATGCACTTGAAGCGTTGGTGTAGAATGAGATTATCAGTGTTTATCATAACTAGTCGGTACTTACGTCCTTTAATCGCCCACGTCACCGATAGCGGACACGTTGAGCTACGAAATATATATATATATATATATATATATATATATATATATATATATATATATATATATATATATATATATATATATATATATATATATATATATATATATATATATATATATATATATATATATATATATATATATATATATATATATATATATATATATATATATATATATATATATATATATATATATATATATATATATATATATATATATATAAAATATTGAGTAACCATAGTAAATTAAGATATGTGGAATCATAATTATATTACTTTATCAGCACTCGTGAAAAGAAGATATTTTAATGCCGCGCTTCATAACGGTAATTGTTCTCACAAGGAAAAATTACCGCGGCGTTGAGTTACGCAACGTTACGCTTAGACATCCTGTTACCAAAATTTCGTTCCATTTTCGAGTTAAATTGTATCACAAAATAAAATAAAATATCACTAATTTTACATATATTTCGCTTAAGCAGTATAAATAGCTTTACATATTTATTACATAAATATCTTGTTTCAAACATTAGACTATACATTAAATAGTTATATAGGGCAACTCGTAATAGTATAATAACATTCGAATTACGTTCGCAATGTACAGTAATTGGTATAATCTGTCTTGTCTACAAATATTGACCATATTTGGGCATTCGTTGCTGTGATATGTACATACTGGGATGACTTTTATAGCTACTTTGGCCCTTATCTCTTGAGACGTAAAGTTGATTAATATTATCGAGATAGTGTAAAAATAAGCACTTTATATGCGTTGGGATTAACGATTTTAAGCAATAAATATATTTATGGTAATAGGACGTTCGATGTGGTGGAATTGTATAAAACCTTATTTGGTTTATTTAATTAGTATGGATATTTACGTAGTGAATTTTTGAAAATGTCGCACGTTGCATAACTTTTAAGATCGTTTTAAAAAGTAACTTTTCTATGAATATTTTTTTATTCTCGTATATTTGTTTCGTTTCTTTGTTTTTGACGTGACAACGTCTTAAATTAGGTTGTGCGGCTCGGAGTCAAATATGAAAATGGTAACGTAACGATGTGTCAACTGTCACCGAACTATGATCGGTCCACTGCGCGTATCACTTGACACATGTACAATGTTTTAGTAAACAAAATATATTTTCTATAGTTAAAATTTGTGCAATTTATACTATAATTATTATTCATATCAATAAATATTCTACCGAGAAAAAGACGTTGTCACGTAAAATTTTCGCCCGTAAAACCCACTTTACAGGCAACCATTTTTTTATAAATCATGGTAACTTTTAGTGTGGAAGAATGAAGAGCAATGTGGCAAGGCAGCCCTCTTCTTAACTATTAAACATTGAGAAATCAATTGAAGCGAACGACTTTTGGAACTCACCTTCTTAGCTTAGGTTTGGATTTGTCACTGTAAGCATAATATATAACAAATATGCAAACAAAAACCACCGTTAAGGGCCACCACTCTTGGCTTTTCTTACGAATTTAACTTTGGATATTAAGAAGCGTAACTAAACACTGCATTTTCACTTTTTTTAATACAACCCTGTATCCCATCTAAAGGAGAGTAAGGCCAGCAGAGAGAATGTAATTAATATTTCCGAAATGAGAATAGAATCCACAACTGTCATTGTTAAAGTCAGATTCAGTGCAGCCTTGATGATTTTTTTAAATTGTATATTTAATTAACTAAAAACACGTTAAAAATATCTTTTTCTCGTAATTATGGCCTCCTGAGCAGTAATGATCTAAGGACACCAGCTACATTCTATTAAAATATTGTGTTTTTATCGAATCTAAATACTTATACTAAACGATACAAAGCGGATGACTGAAGTGGATCAGAGTAGCACAGAAAAAAATTCTAACATTCTCTGTATTTTATCTACCAATCTATGATCTTTGCAATCGATAGATAAATCTAGATCAGTAGATAGATAAATAAATAAATCTAGATTATTAGATAGATAATTCTAGACTTATAGCTAGATAAAAAGAGAAATGAAGCAAATAAGTGTTTTTACAAAATATAATACAATTTATATAAGGAATGTCTATATTTCGTGACTCGATGAACCTTCATCCGCACCGAATGAGTTTAAAAATTAAGGAAAAATATTTAAAAGTGGCGTTATCGCAACTGTCATTCAACATGTTACATCTAATTATACAACGTGTGTACTGTACGAGTGTTACTATGAAGAAAAATATTTCAAAGACACGGCAGCTATAAAGAGGAAATAAAACTAAGTCATTCATATTATTACTTTCTGATACTGATGAACTTAATTTGAGGCATTTTGAAAATGACATTACTTTTTCTCTGTTTTTTTTTTTTCTCTGTATCTGTAGAATAAAGTGTGCAACTGGAAGAAAATTGTGTCGGTTCGGTTCGGTTCTTTCGGTTGAGTTCGTCGACTTAGAGAGCTGTCAGAGAGCCAAGAGAAATGTCAGTTTTGCAAATATTTTGAAATTATTGCTTTTAAATAAATAAATGTGAATTTTTCGTAATAGCTTCAGTAATCACTACAGTAGTGATAATTAAAATAATTTAAAAAAATCTTATCATAAGGCACAAGGTCACATAAAGGTGAAATATTTTGTTTCTATAGTAGGAATAGAAATAATAATATTCAAATTAGTATGTTTAGTAGTGGTTTGACCTTAATTTGTATTAAGCAAATATTTATGCTAAACGAAGGTCTAATCACATTGACACTGTGTCTATGTAAGTGAAATCATTCGTAAATTCTATATTTTTTATAAATTACTACACCTTACTAACTTCTCCATAGTCAATATATCAAGTAGTACTCCAGTCAATATATCTGAAGTACATATAGTATATGCCACTTCTTTTGCAACATACACTCTATGGTAACAGCAACTTACGAGTTAAGACCTTGTCGTGTTTACAAACCGAGACGGTTATTTATTACATTGGACAAATTTACGTAAAATGTTACTTTGATAAAGTTCTAAATGCATCGCTATAGCAATTGTTTGTCGAAGTCCTATTTATAAACTGACATTTCCTAATGATTTTGTATAACATACCTAAAGCTTTAGCAAATAAAGTTGAATTTTATATGAAGGAATTCTACTGAAATACTTGTATGTCGTTATTAAAATATGAAATCTGAGATAAGAACATGTGTTTATCAGAAATAGCATTGTTTTCACTTTAAATATAGTTCTTTGAAGAGCATTCAATGATTCATTTTTTAAAGTTCTCGGGAAATATCTTATCCATGATTGATTCTTATTCGAGATTTCCTAAGAAATAGGAAATATTTTTTTGCCTATTGAGTTCATCACGGTGTACCGGAACAGTCTTGGATTATGAACTTGATGATTATGGGTTCCAATCCAGCTCGAATAAATGAATTATTTTTATTATATCATATCGTATCGTAATATCTTAAAATGTCTTATGACTTATTTTTGAATTCGATCCTTACTTATAGTATGGTCTGAGCAAATGTCACGTTGAATGGAGAACACAAAATGGAGAATGTACCAAAAGAAGAATGCATGTTTAAAAGAGATCCACTTCATATCTGCTATCTATCCAAGTGTTCGACAGAAATTTTAGTTCTATGTCATAAATTTGACGCATGAGTAAAAAATTAATTAAAAAAAGTGAACAGTTTACATTTTAATAAAATCACGATTAACGACTCGGTTAGACTAAATGTAAATAAAATATGTTGAAACCGCATTATTAATATGACGAATTTAGCGTTCATGTAGTTTCGTATGGTGACCAGGTAATGACATTTTTGGGAAATTATAAGTTTTGTTGTATTTTTTATTCGAACGTAGTGCTTAGACACTGTGTTGAGTCTTGAGAGAAATTCGAGTCACTGAGTACCAAGTTACCAAGTAATTAGCAAGCTAAAGTGGCAATGGGCCGGTCACGTCTGCCGCAGAACCGTTGACCGTTGGAGCAGACGAGTCCTGGATTGGAGACCGCGTCTTGGCAAACGTAGTGTAGGACGCCCTCCGGCCCGCTGGACCGACGTCATACGCAGGGTTGCCGGAGCAGGCTGGATGAGGGTTGCGGAGGACCGGGATGTTTGGCGCAAACTTGGGGAGTCCTATGTCCAGCACTGGACTGCGATTGGCTGACGACGATGACGACGACGACGAGTACCAAGTGACGGAACTCTATGAATTTCGTAAGGTACAAGGTGTGTAGTGAGCTAACGTGGAGATCCGTTATTTAATTTTATCATTATCATACTATGGCAGATAAGTTAGTTACGATCAGTTACAGGCTAAAAATTTTAGGTCTAAGAGAAACCTAGGCCAGTAAGTATAAAGTTACATTAACTTTTTTTTTAGCTTCACGCTTTTATTCCGCATATTGCAGGGTAGGCAGAGGCAACTGCAGAAACTATATGAACCTAGTGTTGCACACTCCGTTGCTTAGTTCCTGCTTTCTCCGTCCCCACTTTCCGCCTTTTTCGAGGCATTGCGTGTTGAGTGGCGGAACTCAACGAGTTTCCAGAGCGAAGAAAATGAAAATAGAAAAATCCATCTTCCCCGAACGGGAATCGAACCCACAAACCGTCGCGTTTACCGGCAGACACTTACACCTCTGCGCCACATTTCTTTTTAAAATCTTTTAAACAAAGAATATAAGAGAAAAAATATATTTTAAAGAAATTTATGTATGTTTGCTAAGTTAGTCATGTCGAAGGTATCTAAAATTTTTATAGGATAAGTTTTTTACCGACTGTTACAATCTATTTCTAATAGACCTTAATTGAGGTCAATATTGAGTTTTCTATAAAACAAAATTGGGGCTGTAAAAATTAAGCAAATTCTTAGGAAAGACAAATATGTATAAAAATTTATAAAATATTAATATAATTTAGATATTGACGTATTTGAACCGACACCTTACTAACCAATAAGTGGAATGTTTTTAATGTCTTCACGCTATATCCTGCACATGGCAGAGTAAGCAGAGGGAACTGCAAGAACCATACGAACCTATTGTTAAGACATTCCACTGCTTTAACCGTCCCTGCTTTGCGCCTTTTTCGAGGCATTGCGTGATGAGTAGCGGAACTCAGCTAGTTTATAGAGCGAAGAAAATGGAAATAGAAAAATCCATCTGCGCCACGATGGTCCTCAAATGAACGGAATGTTACAAATTAGAAAAATTATATGACAGGCAGCTATGATGATATGGACGTATGAATCAAATACCTTGAAATATTAATATGCAATTACCCGCAATCTTGACTTCGGTTCTATCCTTTATGGTAAACTGAGATTTGTAAGTACAGTTTTCATACAAATAATATTTTTCTTTTCATTTTTATTGTATATATTTTTTTATAGCTTCACGCTTTATCCTGCACATGACAGGGTAGGAAGAGGGAACCACTTGGACCATAGGAACCTAGTGTTAAGACACTCCGTTGCTTAGTCCCTGGTTTCTCCGTCCCCGCTTTCCGCCTTTTTCGAGGCATTGCGTGTTAAGTGGCGGAACTCAACGCCGCGTTTTGCCTAGTTGGCTAGAGCGGGGAGAATGGAAATAGAAAAATCCATCTTCTCCGACTGGGGATCGAACTCAGAAAGGCAGGCAGAAACTCGCGTTACAGGCAGACGTTGCGCCTCTGCACCACGACGGTCGTCATTGTATATACAATTGTAATAATGTACTGTTTCCTATCAGTACTTCAAGTATTGCTACAGAACTTTGTTTTAAAAATATTATACGAAATAATGATTTGGGAGAAAGAGACTAAAATAACTGAGCTGAATAAGACAAGACTTTAAAAAATTGAACCTCTTTCTCTTATTAAATAACTTTGTGCTATATACTGCAGGGCAGTCATATGACACTTTGTGTTAGAATAGGTTTAGGCATTGCGTGCATTAGTTCTTCTCGTATACCTTGTATGAATTTGTACGAGTAAATAAATAAATATATATCTTTGTGTTGCGGGTTTTTTATGAACAACTCGCTTAGTTATAGGCGATTTCTAAGTGACAATTTACAAGTACAGACACTATTCAATGTAAAATATTATAATTACTAATGATGATAAGAAAGTGAAATTAGTGTGTGTTAAAAACTATATAGACCAAGAGTCTATTAAATTAAAAAAAAAACAAAAAAGAAATGAATCTATCCTCCCTCTCCCCAAGTAAGAATAGTACTCACAACCGTTGAGTTAGTAGTAGTAGCGTGCTACTGCACCTCGCCTCCCCCTTGTTATATAAATATTTATTTACATATAAGCATTTATAAACCTTAGCGCGTAAATAATCATACTAAATTCTCATTAACTGTTTATATTGACAAACTATATGGAAACGGATACGCTATTTGCATAATGTATATAAAACTGTAAACTTTAACAATTTCATAATTCACTTGTTATTATCTAATATACTATCGAAGTGCTATCGGTAGTGACCTCAAGAGTTATCTAGATAGGCTCTCTACCTACAATGTTGCAACAGTGAGCTTCCACGCTTCGTTAAAAGTTTATTTATCTATTATATTTTATATAAAGCTCTTTCGTTATTGGGTGATTGAAAGAGTCTTAAAAGGATTTTTCCAAAATTTCATCAGATTATATATGTATGTATATATTTGCATCATTATATTTAAAAGATAATTAATTATCTTTATATAAAACAGTATAACTTTTACACTAAGACACTTGTTGCAGTAAGTTACAACAGTTGTAATAAAGAAATATACCAAAATAAATTGAAATATTGAAATGATCTCTTTTTCTGTTCCTGCGGCGAAGCGCGAAGCTATAATCTCTTTTTAACATGCATTATTTTTTTTTAGCTTCACGCTTTATCCCGCATATGGCAGGGTAGGCAGAGGATGCAGGGACCGTGGAAACCTAACATTAAGACATCCGTTGCTTAGTCTCTGCTTTCTCCGTCCCATTATTTTACCGTAAAATCTTCTACGTGGAACTACATACTGAAAGAAAATAAAAAATAGAAAGAAATAGAAAATCCTACATTATACGTTGACATGGTTACAGCATAGCATAAATCATTTTAACGCTGATGCGCGGTCGTCAGAAATAATAAATCCGATATTGATATTGAAAGCAGTTAGATACAACTTAGACCAGATGTTACAAGTGCTTCTGAAATAGAAATTAGGTTATGCCACTCATTAGAAACCGTTGGTGGCTAAATGTAGACTATAAGAGTCAGTCAGTCATCTGTATGACTAAAGCATTTGAAGAAATTTTTAAATATAGATAAAATTCGATTTACTGGACTAGTTGTTGTAAGGCATTCAGACGATCGAAAGTACCTACAAATGATTTAAATCACGTAATCGGGTTTTGGGCATACATATGTAAGTACATAACATTATAATTTTATTAAAAATAACTAGTAAATTTTAGCAAAAAAAATATATTTGTTTAGAAATTTTGTTGAATTTGGCGATAACACACCTTTTCTAACATATCCATGTTTGCACAAATACTACTTGTTAAATATACCTAATATTTAACTCAATTGGCCTGTGCTCTATATAATCGCAAATCCGTATTACCGAGGGCCGGATAATCAAGTTTCTAATGAAGCAAGTATAGTAGAGTAGGCAGAGAGAATAGAGTCAACAATTTCTCTTGTCACTCATAAACCTATTGACATAAGTATAATTTTTTTTTCTTTTTTAGTTTCACGCTTTATCCCGCTATAGCCAGAGTAGGCAGAGGGAACCACAAGAACCGTGGGAACCTATGAACGAGGCATTGAATGTTGAGTGGCGGAACTCAACGCTTCGTTTGCCAGGCCGAAGAAAATGTAAATGCAATAATCCATTCTCCATGAAGGAATCGAATCCACAAACCGTCGCGTTTACAGGCAGATTCAGAACCTCTGTGTCACTTCCATGACGTCCTAACGATCCTCGTGGTTTTATTATTATAAGTAGATATTTTTCTTACTAGTTATATTTTTTTTTAGCTTCACGCTTTATCCCGCACATGGCAGGGTAGGCAGAGGGAAATATATATTCTTATATATTAAATAAACTACACACTAGTTTGCATTTTGGGTGGCCGAGTCATTGTAACTACCATAAACCCGCTCGAGGTAAAGCAGTAAAATAAATCTCAATGTATTCTTAATGGACTCACAACAGTGACCTACGGCGACTGGATGACGTCGCCTACAAATAAAAAGGAAACCACTTTTTCGCCATAATGTGTAATCATTTAAACTGAATGAACAGGAATTGAATCTTGGTTCATTATAAGCGTTCGGTGTTTATTTAAAGATATATGTAGCTCATAACTTAAGACCATCGTCGTCGACACAGTGTCTGACAATATATGTGACGATTGTGAGTTTGTTTCCCATTATAATAATTATATAATTTCCCCAATTTACCCTGCGGTTAACAATCATTATGTATTATTATTGAGATTCTAGTGTTAAAACACTCCGTTCTCTTCTTTCTGCCTTACTAAGCATTGCATGTTGGGTGGCGGAACTCAACGCTGCGTGAAAAAGCTATGCTATAATAAATATAGAGCTTATAATTTTTATAATAAACACATTATTTTCCTTATTGGCTTAAAATGTGACCTCCTACTATTAACGACGTAATTTTTTGCAGTGAATGAATTAAAAGGTCAAGATAATGATTTTGAGGCGGTTCAGCTTGAAATTCCAATTAGTGATATATTAAAACATTACTGTTTGTTTAATTCGCAAGGCCTCCTTGTTGGATGAATGCGTAGTGAATCATCACTGTATTTTATTAATGTATATTTTACTTATATTTTCTTAGCCCTTTGTAGCAAATATTTTTTTTTCCTTCAAGCTTTATCTATAGCAAGGTACGCAGAGGGAGCCATAGGAAGCATGGGAACCTAGTGTTAAGACACTCTGTTTCCAGGTTTCTGTTATATATATATATATATATATATATATATATATATATATATATATATATATATATATATATATATATATATATATATATATATATATATATATATATATATATATATATATATATATATATATATATACAAGGGTGCACAATGTGTATAGGTCTACTTCGCTTTGGGTGGTCGTATATAACCTATTCTCTTCTAACAGTCGCTGACCCAGAGGTCGCTTCAGTACGAGTATATCTAATGTGACGTACGCGTTTGTATGCAAAGGTTAAGCTGTTAACAGTTGTATTGGAAAGTGGATCGAATTTATGAGGAATTAACTTTTGGCATGTAATACGTGGTTAGGTTAGTTGATATTTTGGATTTGAGGCTTCGTTTGAAATTTTCATGAGTGTGTTAAATTTTTTATTTATTTCCGGGTGGCAAATCACGCCGACATTGTTCTTCAGGATGGGGAAATTGAATAAATTCTTTCCTTCAGAACGGTGGAATATAAATCAACAACCATCGCCATTACAGCCAGACGCTGTTCCGCTGCTCCAATATGGACTTATAAAGATCTATATCCATACTTCTATAATAATTTATTTCACTATTAAAAAGCAGAAATTTCATATAAACTATATGAAAAAAAATATTTCCGAGAGTTAGTACATTTATCGAGGAATGCAATGTTGCATAATATTTAATCGCTGCACATCCACTGAATATGCTAAGAAAATTTCCTTGGGCACTTGAAATGTCTCAAGAGAAGTCGCAGATAAAAATCAATATCATATAAGGCAAAAGATAAAGGAATTGGTATATTATGGTAAAAGGAAAAGAACCCACTACCTCTTACGCTTATTCCCCTGATATCTACGTATACAGAATTGTCGTTAAAGTTTAAAACTTTAAAGAACAACGCAACGCATTAAAGTGGCGTCATAAACTGTGACCGAGATGCTTGATGCTTTTACGACAGTCCATGACGAACGTATTAGAATCCTTGTTTTATATGTCGTTAAAATTTCAAGCATTTGTAGATACAGTTTTGTGCTCGAGTGTTTTAGTATTATATGGTGTTATACGTTTTTATTTGTAATATGTTAATAAGAGATATATAATCTATTTGTACATATAGTGATTTATTATATATTATTTAGGAAATAAAGTTAAATCAGTTTAGTGATGTAGAAATAAAGGTTGTCAGTTGGATTCCGATTTGGGGGAGTGTATTCATTTTGTTCTTCCAGCTCTGGTAAGACTAAGTATACCATGTACATAGCATTTTATATTGTAGTATACATAAGTAGGAAAAATAAACTATATAATATGATTTAAAATATTATCTATATTTTCAAGCTAAGCTAATAAAAATCTACAACTAGAACGAAAGAAATATATCAAAATATCACTTTTTTTAACTTCCAGTCAAGTCTGGTTTTCCTTAGATCCCTCGACTTTTTATAGCATTACGTATATCCGCTTAATAAATATATATATATATATATATATATATATATATATATATATATATATATATATATATATATATATATATATATATATATATATATATATATATATATATATATATATATATATATATATATATATGTATATGTATATATATATATATATATATATATATATATATATATATATATATATATATATATATATATATATATATATATATATATATATATATATATATATAGCAATGACTTTAATCGATTACAAGGTAATATGACTGTAATATCGCAGACATTATGTCAGCTAAAACGGCTTTTTTATTGATTTTTTTGTTGCTTCGATAATTAGTCATATTTGGTTATGTTTAAGTTTTTGAAACGTTTATGTTGTTAACCTTATATAGTCTGATAAGTAGTTTTAATTTTGGCAGTGATTTTGTATTCACCAATAAAAAAATTCATTATCTTCTTATAAAACTGGAAACGATCTAAAACTGGACCTAGAAAGCTTTATTTAAATTTTATATATTTTTTATATATATTATATATGCTTACGTACCCTAAATATAGATCTATCTATATCATAAAAGAGGTGAAGATCTCTAAAGTCACTTGCCTCCTTTTGACTATGTTTCTATTGAAGAAATTATTAAAATACTTTTTTTTTCTTTTTTTGTTTCTTTTTTTTAGCTTCTAGTGGGAACCTAGTGTTAAGTCACTTCGTTGCTTAGTCCCTGCTTTCTCCGTCAACGCTTTCCGCCTTTTTCGAGGCCGCGCTTTGCCTAGTTTACCAGAGCGAAGAAAATGGAATTAGAAAAATCCATCTTCCCCGACTGGGGATCGAACCCAGAAACCGTCGCGTTACAGGCAGACGTTGTGCCTCTGCGCCACGACGGTCCTCTTTAAAATATTTATTCGAAATAAAATTCTTAACACCGATTCTTATGTATAAAACACTTTGAAAATGTATACTTAAAGAAAATAATAATATTGTAGCAGTATTAGAAAATAGAAAAAGAAATAAAGACTTACAAACGGGGTTACTATAAACACTATAATGTTCACAATTTTCAAGAGGTACGTGTATTTGTTTTCAACTAAAATTCATTTCAAAAGACAGCGTTTCTTTATAATGCGTGTATTCTCATTATTACCATATAAATTTCGAGATTAAATTCCAAAATTTGTGTTAGAAATTATTGAAATTTAATCACAACTGAGTGATGGCATTAACGGAATTGGTATTGGCTTCATAGAGAGCCGAGGATCCTGGTCTTGCTCTCATCTATCAGCTACTAGCCACCTTCTTCAAACTTAGTTCATCGTGCTACGGGGCGAGAGTAGAAACTGCTCCACTCTGTCACGTGCTGAATCGCATTGGTGTTGTTTATATATGAAACGCGCGAATTAATAATTTATGTTCATATAAATAATTACTATAATAATAAAAAGTTGTTTTTATTTTATTGGTCTACGTGATTTAAGTAATAATAGAGAACAAGTTACAAAGTAAATTAAAATGAAAATCATAGTGATAGGTATATGTTCGTTCGGCAATTCTAATGTCTTTCGGTTTTTTAGCTCTACGCTATCCCACATATCGCTGGGTAGACAGAAGGAGCCGCAGGAACAGTAACAATTAAGTGTTAAGACACTCCTTTTGAGGCATTATGTGTTGAGTAGCGGAACTCAACGCCGAGCTTGCCTAGATACCAGAGCGAAGAAAATGGAAACTAAAAAGTCACTCTTCTCTCGTGTGGAATCGAACCTACAAACCGTTGCGTTTATAGGCAGACGCTGTGCCTCTGCGCCACGACGGATTCTAATGATCTTATAAGAAAAATATTTGTGTATTTAATCAAATCAAATTTTTATATAGCATTTTCAAACATAGTATTCATGAAGATAATAAGAACCTCGTTTCGGTTTCGTCGGATTACCTACAAGATTTATAGACAGGACCCGAGGTCGTTTGACGATTAAATTTTTACAGCTTAAACGTTACAACACTTGGTTTCATGTTGTCTTTACGTTTTATCTATGAAACGCTAAAATATGCGAACTTTACTATTTATTGTAATGTTTTCTGTGAGCTTTGGAATTCCACTGTACTGAATTTTTAAATGACATATAATAATTATTTTTGTAATTGGTCAAAAGCCCGGTACAGTGTAACAACATACTATGTACTGTGTATTGTAATGATGAGAGTTAGGGTTAATAATTTGTTGTTAATAGGAAATTTCTACTGCAGCTTCTGTATTCAGTATAAGACAGTATGAACAATACCTACAGTCAAACATTTCGATTTCCATAATCCGCCTAAATTCGAGACTGCGTGTAGAGTGGTGGAACTAAACACACACTTATTTTTATATTTATTTATCACACACATCACACTTTATTTCAATACAAACAATTATTATTAATTAATATTACATGCAGTGACAGTTAAAAATAAGCAAAAGTACTTCCTAATAATAATACAATGATCTCAATCATAACAAAATTCTAACGAAATTATGCAAATATACTAAGTTGCATAACATTCGATTCGCGCTACATACATTTTGTAACCCATTAGCATCCTCCCACGTCTTCCTACGAGGCCACAGATGAATGGTGATTAATGATTTCTTAATAATTTGGATGATGATTTGAACGTTTGAATGAAATTTCTTTTGACGCATAAAACACTAGCTTTCCGTTCACGGCTTTTATCGCCTGGATATATATATTATCATGAGATATTATCGCGCTGCAAAAAGTAACTGACCATCATCAATAAAGTGTGTTTTTTTTATTTTAGCTTTGTCTTATTATATACATATATACTATATAAGTAAGTAATTATGCAATACAAAAATTCAATGGGTTAAATTAGTCAGTTTGCATCATATATATAAATATATATTTTTTAGCTCGTGTCCGAAAAAGCGCTTTTTAAAAACAACATGGACTATTGCTCAATCATATGCATTTACTGATAAAATCAAACAATTTCAATTTAATTTGTAAAATATATTAAATTTTACAAGTATTATTATTATACGTAATTCATCCTGTCGTATATTTAAACTAGCATTAATGGTAAACAATATAATAAACCAACACCTACATGAAACCCGATAATATATTTGGCAATTGTAGGAAATGGCAACCCAATCTGAGATTAACAATGGCGAAATAAGGTAAAAGCTACTTCATCTGTTTATTTTATCGTTAAATTGTTGTTGAAAGACTGTTTTAAGTAATAAAGATCTTAGAAACTTATAGTGGCGTAGTGAGTCAGCTTCAACGCTGCGGTCAATTGATTAACCATTTGTCGCTTTTTCTTTAGTTTAAACTATTGTAATTTAAAAATTTATATAAAAATATAGCAGAATAATTAGCGGGAACTTCGATTTTTACACTTTCCATGTAAGAATTGGAGATAATCTAGTAAATGAACAAAAAATTATAAATTTACTTCAAGAAAACAAAATTTATTCCCAAATTCTGCTATGACACGGCCTCACCAGTCATAATTTTTCTTTTGTTATTCAAAATGTTATAAGTAAATATAATAGTAATACTTAACACTTGGTAAAAATAAATATTTATTAATAAACACTTCAACATATATATGGCAGAATTTTTATAACAAAAGCTACATGTCTACTTAAGCTGTGATATATGGAGCTTATTTAAAGCTTATTTTCATTTCGCATCCCATATTTGCAGTCGTCTCACATAGAAATTGATAAAGGGCGGCTATTTGCAAAACTTTTTCCACTGCCCCCGGAATGTAAACATGATTACACTTGAAATATTTGCTGGTACGTTTTTCTCATTACCTTATACTAACATTATAAGTGAACAAATTGTAGGATTCCTTATTTGTATAGCAATATCGTAAATATTTATCTGGTTTGTTGTTAAAATATAAATAAGTACTAAATAAACATAATATATATTATATTATATTATGTTTTTTTACTATATAATAAAATAAATAAAGCTACAAAAGCTACAAGCCTTTATCTTTCATCTTTATTCTAGTGTTAAGTGTAAAAGATCTACTTGTTCTTAATAATTTTTGCCTCATTTCTATTTTACATCAAAATTGTATATAAAAATTATACAATTTGGTATAGTCTACTTATAATTTAATTTTTTCATTCTTTGTTTTAGAGACTCAGGCTTTGTAGCAGAATAGCCAGAGAGAACCGTTGGCACATAGTGTCAAGACACTCCGTTTCGTGCACCGCCTTTCGAGGCATTACGTGTTGAGTGGCGGAACTTAACGCCGTACTTTACCTAGTTACCAGAGTTATACACATATAACACATCTTTACTATATTAAAGTAAATCTTCAAGTAATACCAAGTAGTAGCCACTGTTAAAATAAGTGCTTTATCGTGACTTTAGAAATATGTGCTCTAAACGTTTCCAATTCAGTCTTAAACGTTCTTTGGCAATCATTAAAATTAAAAACAAATAAACCATGAGATGACTGACATCATCACACGCGGGCATGTTTGTTTTATGGATGTTGTGGTACAAGGGTCAAGCTTACCCATCTTTCCCTCATGAAGCTGGATAGATATAAGGAAATTAGTGTCTAGACACTCAGTTTTTTTGGCCAAAACCTGGAGTAGAACTTAATGCCATGCCTTGCATAGGTACTTGCATAGGTACTACTAAAAATGAAAATATTCAAGTATTCTATAGGTATAGATTTTACTTTCGTCCCATAAAAATAAGTGGGATATGAACTCAAAATAACCTTACCGCAAGCGTAGTTATCGTAACTTTATTATTACATTGTGAAATTGTAATCTTTATATTTTTAATGGTAAATGCTAATTTTCTTTACCACTCTTCTTAGAAGGGCTTCCGAACCACTGTGGATGATACAGTGATAGCTTTATGTTGATTTGATTATTTTAAAATAAACTCTGTTTAAAAAAATAGCTTAAATTTGAATCTATAACATGAGCAAAACGTATCATATTACACTCAATCCGTCACATAATTAAAATAATAAATTTAAATAAATATTCCAAGTCTTGTAACTTGTACCAGATTTTGATGCGTAAAGCAAGTGTTGCGTTTATATTTGTATATTAACGCAATCGCACTTACGAAACACAAGGCGGTAGGCGAATATCTGTTGTTTGCGTATCACATACCTCCTCATTAAGGAAGCTCTTATCAAAATATCACGATTGTTATGAAATTTTTAATATTTTTAGTAAGCATTTCAAGTTGGAATTATCTTAAAAATGGTATCATTTCTATATACATACATTCTAAGATATTTTATCTTGAGATCTTAAGATATATCTTCTTCATAATTAGGTTGATATATGTATATGTGATTGCGTGTTGGGTGGTGGAACTTGTTTCAACAAAATATATCAGATAAACGAATATATTAAAGAAATACTTATTCAAAAGGGAATCGAACTTATGATTTTGATATATTTATACATACTTACTTACATAGTTCCCACTTGGAAAATTTTAAGTTAATTTATAGAAATACTAGGAAATGTAGAGGTTACTAATGAGTTTATACTCCATTTTCCGTATTTAAAGAAAAAAAACATTATAAAGATATCAGAGCAATTACTACGCTATGACACTATGACATACAAAATGTTTTGCGCTTTTTCTCTGTATATATGATATATATAAACGGTTCTGTTACAAAGCAGTATCTAAATACTAGGTTCCCCGGAAAACTAGTATTAAAAAAGGCACTTCGTTCATTTTCCTTTGAAATCAATATTATTCATTTCTCCAAGTAAAGTAAAGACTACCTGTAAGTGATGACTCGTGGAAGCAAAATATTGTACCTTTTTCACTTTGTTTATTTAAAAATGTGGACAAAGGACATTGTTGGCGGCGTATGCAAATTCTAAAGTCGAGAAATTCGTGGAATATTTACTGCCAAACGCCCGTAGCTTGTAATACTTTGTGTTAAGAACTATAAAATACGTAACAGAGTATTGGTTTTCAGGTTTACATTTTTTTGCAACTGTGAATATTGTTTTTTTGGTTTTGGTCGTGATCCTATTTATTTGATTTAGAGATGCCTTAGATGCCTTTAAAATGTATATTTTTGATATATTTATAAAAAAAGAGTTATACTTTCATAAATTTCAAGCTTTACCTTAAAGCAGAGTAAGTAGAAAATATACTCAGCACACAATGCCTCAAAAATGACGGAATGCGGAAACGGAGAAAGCAGGGACTTAGACACGGAGTATCTAAACACAAGGTTCCTATGGTTCCTGCAGTTCCCTCTGCCCACCACGTCATGTGCGGGATAAAGCGTGAAGACATAAGAAAAATAATAATATTTTTTAACATATTTATTTCCTCCAGTACTGGTTAAAATCAGGATATCCATTGCTTATTACACTATATAAATAACTGTTTTGAAAATACATAAAACAAAAGTAAATATTCGTTTTTAAATAAAAAAAAAACATGTTTATAGTGTTGTCTCAACATTGTTTACACCTTTTTGTTAATTGCTTCAGTAAAAAGTGATTCACAGTCTGAATCACTCAAAGTATTTATAGCAATTAATATTTTTATTGTAATTGGCGTCACAGATTATAGCATATACTGTTATAATCTGTGACGACAATTACAATAAAAACTTTGGACTGTTAACAACTAGAGTATAATCTGTATTAATTTATCTTACTTTACGAGAGGTCTAAATTCATTTGTATATACATTTTATACCCGTATTTCATCAATTACTTTCGTTAGAATCAATTAAGCAAATCATACATAGTAAGGTATTCCAAAACAAATAATTATTTTCTAGGCATTGCATATTACTCAATACACTTCCTTTTTCGTTCCAGTAAGAATTGAATCTTGTATCTACAATTCGTTGCGGATGCAGTTTTTCTGACAGATGCTTATACCTAGATTAAAGTTTATATATATTTTATAGATCTGAGTTTATATGTCAATACTTCTATTATTTTTATAAAAATCTTATATTTTTTTCTACAAATATTCATACCATAAGACCTGTTAAGTAATTTCACTATATAATAATATTGCTTTACTATGATGTAGTTTGGTTTTCGCCACATTTGATACGCCGACGTCGATTTTACGCTACGTAAGTTATGACCAACGCCGGCCACACGGAAAACACTGGGGTTCTCATTTTCTTCCTGACAAGATGTAGTGATACTAACATTATGATTTAAGTGATATATAAGTATTATGATTTGTTTAATAACTCTAAGTAAATAGATCAAGAGCGGCGTTAAGTTACGCCACTTATCACTTATCACTCAACTGTCTATTGGACGGAAAGTGTTTCCTCGTTTTAAGCATACACTTTTATAACTATAGCTACTACTATTTTTTTATTTTTACAATTTATCCCGCACATGGCAGGGTAGACAATAAAAGAAAATATAAAAGAATCATAGGATCCTAGTGTTAAGACGTTCTATTCCTTGATTTCCGCCTTTTTCAAAGCATTGCGTGATGAGTGAACTGAACGCTGCGCTTTACCTATTTGCCAGAGCGAAAAAAATCCATCTTCCCCGGCTGGGAATCGAACACACAAACCTTCGTGATACAGACAGACGCTACGCCTCTGCACCACGACGATCCTCAAGTATAGCTATTTATATAGTATATTTATACAGTATACTTATAAACAATCATATGGTATTGCATGTCTATATATTTTTTTACTTTACTTATCTCTTTTCAATATAACGTGACATTTACGAAATAAATTGAGCTCAACAGTGCACTTGTAATGTCATAACTAAAGAACTCATATCCTACAGTCGGGTGCAGAGCATGTTTTCATTTTACGCTAATTAAGGACACTCATGTATTTCAATGGCGAAACTTAATTTTACTTACCTTTTTTAAATAGTAGTTAAGTGAAAATATTTTTTAAATATTAATTTTACTTAAGTGATTTTTTCTGTATTTACTTTACAGTATTCTTGCTTAAATAGATTTAGGCTTACTCAATCACAATTTTAGTCATCATTTTATAAATGATAGGCGTCGTGGCAAAGGCATAACGTCTGTAAACGCGACGGTTTGTAGGTTTGATTTCCGAAGGCTTTTCTCATTTCCTTTTTCTTCGCTGTGGCATTTATACACTCAAGGCACTCAATAAAGGCAGAAAGCAGAGGACGATGACGATGTGTTCCTACAGTTCTTGCAGGTTCCTCTGCCTACCCTGCTATTTGCAGGATAATATTTAATGGTGTAACTTAGAAGAAACTTAGTGTCATTTCATAACGTCTTTTCTTTTTAACTTCTATTCGTCTAAGTTCAAGAAGTTCCATTAGTTAGTAGTGACAGAGGAGCTTAGTTCCGCATTTAATATTATTAGAGCAGGAAAAAAAAGGCACTCTCACTTCTCAGGAATCGAACGTACTAACATTTACAATTCACTAAACAATAAATTCAATAAAAAAATCAACAATTAAGTTCAATTATCACAGCACGGAGATTACAATAAGTATATCATTACAAAATAACATCGCAATCATACATTATTCATGTACATTGTATTCAAATGACACTTTCGCAAATCCCCCGCACTAAATCCGATGAAGTACGGGTGATGAGCAGATCTTGAGATAGAAAGCTGGATACTAGGTCTTATATGTTTTATTTAAAAGCTTTCGAATCTTGATTCGATTTCACGGTCTTTGGCACACTAGGTGAGATTCGCAATGGGTTTACGACCTATTATAGGTTATAAGTAATAGTTTTACATTGATCAATAGGTTTTATATAGTATTAGATTTCAATGATTTTGAAAGAGTTATTGGATTAAGTTTCTTTTTCTTTTACAATAATGGTAGAATATATAACAATATCAATAATTTCGTAATAATTACGTGATTTACTTATAAAATTATACTTTTTATTTTTCTTACGATAACTGCCCAACATAAATATCATCCATTTATACTATTTATTATTTTTTATGGTTTAAGCTTGGTCATATTAAAATTTACTTCTATTAAATAATTATCTGTAATGAAATATTCTTGACTTCATTTTAATCGGATTTCGTTTTAATGACGATTACATTAAACACGAGAATAAAAAGGATTTACAATGTTAGTCGATACTCTAAGTTATTAATACAATAATAAAAAATATGCCTAAAATATGTACGTTACTATATGACTAACATATAGAAACGAAGTAACATATTAACAATCTAAAAAGTTATTTTTTAATTTTTTCATTATGAGGTAGTATTAAATATCTGTATTCACTAAGACAATTCTTATAATAGTCACTTTTAAACTTTTCACCTATTTATAAGACATTATCTGTTTAGAACAAGAACTAAATACCGTATATCGTCTACCAATGAAGATAATTCAAGTATAATTACTCCCCCAAATGAGAATCGAACTCAAAATCATTTCGTGTACAATCAGAAGCGATCACTGCGCCAAGATGGCGTCAATATAACTTGCAATAAAATTCCAAAATAGGCACCGTGTCTGTGTAATAAATAAAAATGTCACCGAAACGTTAATATTTCTTATGTTATTAAAACAACCTGTTTCAAACCAGCTCTGTCAATGATTCTTTTTGCCGATATCTGTGCAGCTATGTCATGCCTTTAGATTTTATGGCTAAGTTCTAAGCGAGAGGACGAAGCGTTTTAATAAAGTTATTAATTTAAAGGCTAAGGTAGTATTTTGAATGTATATGGGGTTTGATTATCACTCGGGGGAGAGCCATGTTCATTATCGCTCTAGTAACTGTAATTAGGCACTGTTAAGATACGCTATACAATATGCAATGCCATGGCTTTAAGATCTTTTTATATATATTTTTAATAGATAAATTATATTCTATAAATCGTATAAGTGTTTTTCTTTATTTTATACTAAGTACTTAGTCACTCAGTTCAATACTTAACACTTCATGTATCAGTAAAATGTAAAAAAACGTCGTTCTCACATAAAAATTCAACGTGCAACGAACGCAGGAAGCAATAGCAATCACAAATAAATTGAATGTATATATAATGTCTATTTTTACCTTTTTAACCATTAATTTGCCAATGGTGCAAAGTGTGGCACAATGAAATAGTAGCCAAATGTTTATTTTAATAAGTTTTTAAACTACGCTAGAAAGAAAACATTTCAGGTATGAGGAAGCCAGATATGATTCATAAAAACTAGTCTGCTTGTGTTCTTGAATTGATTGGATTCAAGGTTCCAAGAAAGATTTACTTGATACAAATAATTATTAATCGAAATATATTTTCTAAATGTAGTGGATTTAGTGTGAATCACAGAATGTGATTATTTATGTATTTAAAGATCTATACAATAATATATTCTTCCTACACACGCATAATATGAATGCGAATGCTCATGAGTGCGAGAATTAACAAAAGAGAATTAAATTTAATTACGAAATATATAATAAATTATATAAATATTTAACTATGGTGTATATTTTTGAGAAAATTTAAAGTTTAAGACAAAATAGGTACGTCGATGAGCTGAGAGTTGTGTGTGACACATGACATATTCTAAGTGACACGGGCAGTTGCTTGAAACAAGTCAAGCAAGTATATCCTTCAAAAAAGTAAACATTCATCCAAAACATTTTTTTCTAATTCATACCAATATTTTCTGAGAGAAGTATTAATTATATTAAAGTATTTAAAAATTTATGAAAGCAGTTTGTATTCTACCAATCAGAATTAAAACCTTTTAAATATACTAAAATTAAATGGCTTAAAATTTACATTGTATTGATAGTAAACTATGTTTCTTATAAAAAGGACCATCAGGCAAGGCTTACTTAACAATAAATAATACTAATAAGCCTGATAATGATGACAGAATCGACAAAAAATCGAAAAACACAGCGATTGTGAACGAATATCGATATTTGTCCTACTCAATTCACGTCCGATTAATTTTTGTTGTCGATTAATAAGTGACATTATTAATTTAATCAATTATTTGTTTAGAAGTATAGTTGTAAAAATATATAGATATACACTCCAAATATTTAAAAATTTTAAAATAAAAAATTAAAAAAAAAATGTTTTAAATTAAATACACTATAATTTTGGATTAAAAATATTTAATTCAATTTGATTTTGTAGTGTTTAGATCGGTTAATCAGAGTATTTCTTTTCAATAATTGTAACAAGTTGTTCCTCACAAATTTCTATGTGAAGACTTAAAATCTCGTTCTATATTGGTTTCCTTAAAATTTTAAAAGAATTCCACGATGTCCTAAGGCTAAATTTCAGTTCCACTCCACAACACAGTTGCATCAGTGCATCATCTGTCAGACGCTCAGAAACGTAATATACTATATAGTTCTAGTAGTTATTATATGAAATGAATATTTGCACAAGTATTTTAAAGAAGTCAATCAATATTTGTTACTTCCTATAGTAATTTATATAAATAATAACACTCTGCAGCGAAGAGTTTATTTAAAAATTTAATGGCACTCTGATATAACTGGGATCTTTCTCACAAAATCATGGATATATCAAAAGAAAACAATAAGCACAACTGTAGTTGACAGCCACACAATGATAAATCATTATATATGTATGCATATTAATGAATAATTCATTAAATTCAGCAAAAATACATCAATATGGAGATCGCTAACGGCACACGGCGACATTAAATACTTGTATACAACACACTACCAAAAATAGTAAACGTTTACTTTAAAATTTATAAAGTAATCGCAATGAATTGCTTATTTCTCGATTGCAAATATCTTGGATAGCGTTGAAAAAGTTTTATTTGTGTAGCGTCGACGAACAAAATTGTTTTAAAATTTAGTGTTATGGTATTAAATTAATGTGTATCAAGATTCTCTTTTTTATATTGTTATATTTAATTAGTAGATTAATTTTGGATTAAAGTTAGACTTGGGTTATAAATCAATTTAAGTTAAGTTAAGTTTTTAGTGGCAATTCTGCACGATTATAAATATTTCATAGGGCGTAGGAAGAGAATCATCAAAAATATCACCAAAGATAACTAGGAAATTCATGAGTGAGAATTTACTAAACCGATAATAATATAAATTATGTAATATAATTATTTTAATAATTAATATTTATAATATAATTATTTGTGAACAGTACTTACACAGACGTGCCTTGCCAAAATACGTTGAATTGAATTTGGACATGAGCGCAAAGGAGATGCTGCATTAAAGTGTCGTCTGCAAAAACAAGCTTTCGGAAAATGAAAAACAAAAGCTCGAGTCAGGACTTCTGAATGGATCACCAAAAAGGAACATACAGGATATCCCGTTGCGACTTCTCTGTAATTTTATGTGCATGAAAATGTAAGAGTTTTTATTTTGTTTTTATATGGATATCTAAGAAGGAGCTTACTGATAATAAACTTTTTAAAGCTCATTTGATTTTAGTGATACATATAGAAAGATTTGTTGTAGTTAACGATTTATGTAAAGTTTATTTACTGAGTATTGGATGAAACTTGCTGACCTAAAGACATAAGAGACGATGTCTATATATTTGTATATGCAAAGTTATCCTTATATACTTATACTTTTATATATAAAATAAAAACATACAAAGATAAATATATACTTCAGAAACAAGATCCACAAAGCGGAATGTTCCTTTCTTTGTCACAATAGAACTTGAATTAATGTACAATTTTAAATTTCTTAGTACTAGAGCGTTCTTAGTATTATTATACCATAAGTTATAAGTTTTTGCTAACCAAGTTACCTTATAAGTTAACTGAAATTATTTCGCATAGTGGTTTTCCCACGAGAATTTTAATAGTAAAAAAAGAACATTCAACCGTTTCATACAATTGTGTTTTATAAAACGATGAGTTGACATCGATGTTGGCTTTAAAATTATCTTTTGTGAAGGAAATTCAATAGGACACATTTCGAGTTAACCGCCAGTGTCCATGTCTTGTTATTTATTGCTTAAATTAAAATTGAATACTGTATTTTTACAGTTACAGACGTGAAATATTTCGTAATTTTTGCAAAGTTTTATAAATAAATGCGACCATGCCTGCACAGATTCGAAAATACCTTTAAAAATAAATATATAATTTAAGAATTTTTGATTTTCTTCATTTTACTATTTGAGAAACATTTTTTTTGGATGAGGAATTATAAAATAGTTTTATTACTGACGAATATAGTTTTTAAATAATTTTAAGTCATTTATTTATAATCCATCGGGAGTAGCAAATAGATTACATATGTTACTAAAGGTAACAAGGATAATATTGAAAAATAGAAAACTTAATTAAGAATCTAAATAGACCAGCCAAATTACGAGAAATAAGAAAAAAACAAGGATCGAAACTCACAAAAACCACGCAAACGAAGTTGCGAGCACCACCTTGTATCACATTATGTGATACTAGGCATTGCTTATATTTAGTATATTTAATACATAAATAGTAAAAATAGCATCTTTGAGCTCCAAGTCAAGCCGTTTATACAACTCAAGCGTGTACACATTGAATGAATAATGTATTATTGACAGACCGATTTAAAGTAGGCTTGTCAGCACTAAGCTGCGCGATAACCACAACTAATCTAAATATATAAATTTTTCTGTAGAAACAATATTTGGTTGGCTGCTAGATATTAAAATTTTTGATACTTAATAGGATCTTATATATGAACAATTTACATAGGATAACCTAGGTGTAAGACCATATCAATTTCCGCCCGACTCTCGTCCAATTGTATGTCGAATATTAGAACTTCTCACATTGCCTTGGCCACTGGAACGTGTTAAAAATTAATTAATTTTCTAATGGAATAGTATGTAATATTACTTTTACATTGTAGTGCAGTAAATAACAAATTAGATTTTAATAACAAAATATGTGATGATTTGCTTGATTTTGATATCATAAGAGTTAAAGCCAATATTGCTCAAGCCCGATACAATATTTATTTTTTAATTTCACGACAGTATAAACATTTATTAAAAGAAAAACACCAAAATAACTTAATAAAATTCCAGTTCTACATCGTACATACATATTTTATAAGAACTACACTTATTTTTACATTTAACATGAAAGATTCAAAAGAATCAAGACATAAATCACAGTATTAATGTTGTCACAGATTAATCTATGCAGTACTATAATACTCGATAAATAGAGAAAACCAAAATCAAGTAGAATGTGTAAAAGCCTAAATTAATCTCTATTATTAAAACCATAAAGTTTAAAATGCGACCAAATTAACTTTGCCAGTTACATGCTGGTGTGCCAAAGGATTTGAGTGCACTTATATTTATTGGGATAATCCTCTTATGATATACTGGGACATTTGTGGAGTCTATAGTTTACAGCCTATTGTGTACAGGATGACGTATTTTAAAAGTATTTTAAAATGGTACAATAAATTTATATACTTAGGATATGTTTATAATGTGTTATATATATAAATACACTTGATTGTATAGTTATATACTGCATACATGCAATTTTTATTATGATTTTACACAATTTTAGTTGCAAGGCTGATTTGTAACTTATTAAAATCGGTTTCAATGTTACCTTTTTTACGTTTTTCAAGAGTGAAGCAATTGAAATAATTCCATTTTTTAAAATAATCCAACTGACTGGAATTAACATTGACATAGTTCATATCAGACGTGTTAGTTCGAATACTTTTTTAATATATTGGCGTATAATTTCTACTATAAATTTCATAAAATAGTAATATAGGTATATAAAAAGTAAAAAAGTTCTAATACATCCTGTATAATCCTGTAATAGGATTTGACAAAGCTTGTCTTTATGGATCTTAAAATTTGATGGAGATCGTTAATCGGTAGCAAGTATATGAAAAGCTATTTGTCGGCAACAGACGTATTACTTAAACCTTTAAAATATATATTTAAATTTTATTCTGTGGTATGTCATTATTATCATAATATACATAAGATATTTATTAGTATATTTTAATTGTGTGCATTTTTTTAGATATATATAAATTATGTTTGTTTATTTGGATGCAGTATGATGAGCACTTTAATAAATTTTAATAATTTACATTGTGTTTATTATAAGAATATTTATGATTTTTTTGGTTTATTTCTTGATATTAAACAAAATTGTATTAATATTATTTTCATAGCTTTTAATTGAATAAATCTAGTGTCAAGATAGCTTATTTTTGCTTTTCGTCCAAATTCAAGTCATTGTTTAGCTAAGGTCAATTACTTACATCAAATACAGCAGTTAATAGTTCATCTAATAATTCTTAAATAGAAGAAACATATAGTGATGTCAATATTATTAAATTAACAAACATGAAAAAATAATGCTTCGTGGAAAATTATTCAAAATAAGTAAAAATTTGACTCAGAATTTTTTCAATTGTATCATTTATAACTTTTAATGCCTTATATTGTAAGCTATTGTATTCGCTTCCACACTTACTGGATAATAAATCATGAAGGTCGTTAAGCGCGTTTGGAGTAGCTTACCTGAAACAAACAAGGCACATGAGGATGAGTTCGTAAATATTTTATTAGAAAAGATAATATATATTATAGTAAATTTATATTTATAGTATAATAATCTAGGTTACGACACGTTGTTATGGCATTCCATTTTCCGCTTTCCGCCTTTCGAGGCATTGCCTGTTGAGTGGCGGAGCGTGAGACTCAACGACACGTTTCTGCCTTTTTCCCAGAGGGAATCGAACCCACGGACCGTCGCGATTGCAGACAGACGCAGTGTCTCTGCCTTAGATTTTTATTTGCGTATTTATTTAGTAGAATAAGTACATTTTATATTCTAAAGTTGAAGAATTTGCTTGGGTGAGCGTGTCAAACTTAGGAACTATCGAAGCAAATTGATTTTTTTTAATGACAGTCTATATTTCGAGGACTGACAATATATATGACATAATTAATGATTTCGATGTAAGTCATTGAATGTGTCATAGCTCTTAATCACTTCCATTTCACGACAATTTCGAAGCTTCACCTAAAAAAATAATATATTAAAAAAACACACACAATTATTTGCTTTACGTTTTCACTTATAGCAAATAGAAAAAAGCCATTGGAAAAGCTTTAAATAATACAACCAAACGAAACGCTATAAATCCATCACCTTACAAAACTCCATAAAAACTTGCACGATATATTTAACAAAAGTATACCCGTTTAACAGGCCTATCTAATTACGCGAGTATAATAATATATTTTTTACAAGCATTGTCAGTAAATGGGATTTTAGTAACCCTTCGTATGTTATGGGGGTAATATAAATTTTACGATTACACCTTCTGTGCTTTCGTCCAACTTGTCAGCTTAAAATAATTGGAACTATTTCTTTTTCAAGTGTTGTAAGGTAGCTATATTTATTTTTAAATATCGCATGTGTATTTCACCAACACGTCCATTTTATTAATCATTTTGTGTAAACAAAATTGTTTTGTTTTGTTGTAGTGTGCGTGTGCGTGTGTGTACATGTGTGTGTGTGTGTGTGTGTGTGTGTGTGTGTGTGTGTGTGTGTGTGTGTGGTGTGTGTGTGTGTGTGTGTGTGTGTGTGTGTGTGTATTGTGTTTGTGTGTGCTTGTATATTCGTGGAACGTACATTGTTTAGCCCTTTTTGCCTATATTTGAAATATTACGTAGTGGGTGGCGGGATTCAACACTGCCTATTCTTTGTGTTGGAAAATGAATATACTTTTTAAGTCGAGTATGGGTTGAACCCTCAACTATCACCTCTGCAGTCGTATGATGTATCCGTGACACATTGAATGTCTTTATATGTTTTCTATTAATATTTTTTTAGCTTTACACTTGTTTTCTTCTTTTCGAGGCATTGTGTGTTGGGTGGCGGATCTCAACGCTGCACTTACCTAGTCCCTAGAACAAAGAAAATGAAAATGAAATCATCTTCTCCGAGTGGGAATCGAACCCACAAACCTCGAGTTTCCGTCACGACGGACCTAAATCCTATTAAAAACTATTTTATAAAAACTAATATTTTACTGCATATCCTTTTTTCGTACTTCCATGTTAATAATAGAGGTCAAATATGAAATCTAGTAGACGATCCTAATAGCGTATTGTTGTCGATAACGGGCATACCTTTGTCTGTTTTTAGATTCATAATATCTCATTCAACCCTTACTATACACCCGTACCCGTTTTTTTGATGACAGATGATATTTCTAAAATGCTTAGTAATATTTTGATAATGCAGTTTTTTCTATTTTTAATACAATGATGGATTTCGTGGGTGAAGGGAACCCATTGTAATGTTTGAACCATAAAACTAGTTAAGTCTATAATTAATTTATATTTATTGTATTGTGTAAATAGAACTAAAAAACATACTTTTTGGCATATATATAATAAGATATATGTGTTATATTCAAATCAAAATAATGCGGATAGCTGATGCATTGCTAAACTTCGTCTAACCAGAAAATTAAAATTTTATTTTGCGTATTATCAGAAGTTCAGTTTCCACTTAGTTGAATCAACTAATTTTCCTGCTGTTCCAGCATAAATTCACATTATATTCATAGCAAAATATCAATTTAGCTCGTTTTTATAATATATAACTAATTCAAAAGCTCAGCTTCAGCTTGTAAAGTTCCACACTAACTAAAAAAGTTGTCATAGAATCGTTTTTTATATAGAAAAACTGTTTGCTATATGCCTATACAAATTTGAACCTGGATCCCTTGAAAAGCATCCTAGCGCTCTGACTACTAAGCCATGTGTGTTTCTCAATCTAATATAATACTATGTTAAAATTTTAATACATTTTTTTAAATATTTTGTATACAACTATACATATTCGCTATATATCGCTTTATGAATTCAGACGCTAGAGCATGGCCTTTATTAAGTGACCACTTTGACAGAGCTATCAAAGCGCACGCGGTACACCGCACATTGACCACTAATAGCCTTTGATCTGGCGATAGGAGATACATTATACGTGTATAGATTACCTTAAATTCAAATATGCAGGTGGATTTTAGGAAAATTTATATATTGTGGAAATTTTTAATGAAACGCGGTGTTTAGTTGCGTCACTCAATACGCAATATCGAGACACATGTGAAGGCATATAGGGTAAGAATACAGAGAATGAAGCGTCTAAGCTCTAGGCTTCTTCTATGTGTATATATGTATTGCAATATACAGCGTAAAGCGAAAATAATTCCATACTATAGGCAAAATTAGTTTAAATTTGAAATTTCTAATAGTAGACTAACTTCTAAAGTAGATGTAAAATTAAAGAGGCAATGAATAAGTAATAATAAGCATGAAATAATAACAATATACTAATAACTTTCAGAATGGAATAATAACAAAAAAAAAAACATTTCCATTCGTATAGCCATATTTGCTTTATAACAAACAATCGATTGCTTTTCACAAAGTTAAATTAAATTTCGAATAGAATCGACAAGCGAAGGATTAAAAAAACCAAACCTAAACTGACATGAGGTCAAAATATAACGTTTATACTTAATTGTATGTTAAAATATTTATATTTTGGTACGATTTCAGTTTTCAAGTTTTATTAAGTAAGATATGAACCGTTGTGAACCACAGAGCCTGATTATAAAGGCGAGTGGAGGTTGTACGTTCGATTTCCACTCGAAGGATTTATTATTTTTATTTCCTTACTATATCTGGTATATAAGAATAATAGTTATAAATAAGAATAAAATAAATATAAAGTAAAAAAAAAATTTCATTGATGCGGACGGGATTTGAACCCAAGACCAGTGCATAAGGAGTCACCACAGACCCGCGCCTGAGACCGCTCGGCTGATGATGCTCATACAGTGGTAGGATATACTGACAGCCTATATAAGCCATGGCCTCTCAGTTCAAGGAGATACTCAAATATTCACATACAAGAAGATGGTCTGTGAGTTCAATTCCCACTCGGGGAAGGTGGATTTCTCTATTTTCATTTTCTTCGCTCTGGAAACTGGACAAAATGCGGCGTTCAGTTCCGCAACTCAACACGCAATGCCTTGAACAAGGCGGCAAGCAGGGACGGAGAAAGCAGAGACTAAGCAACGGAGTGTTTAACACTAGATTCCTATGGTTCGTGCAGCCCCCTTTGCCTACCCAGTCATGTACAGGATAAAGCGTGAAGACATAAAAATATTACTCAATAAAAACAATCAATTTCATAGTAAACTAAATAATGTTACATATAGTGCTTTACTAGATAAAGCACAGAGTATTTGAAGCGGATGCCAGTATAATTTATACCACGGTATTGTTTCAAAGCCTCGCCCATCACTAACTAAATCTGGTAATGGCTTAATCACTCAGTGGAGCGTTGTGAACAAATAACACTATAATATCAATTAAGGTGTTAACTGACTTATAACGTTGTTATATTTAATTTCCAAATACTTTTTACTTTTTTAATAATTATTTATAATTTTTAGTTAATTTAATAATTACGACGCAAATTTATTGAAATATACACAGATGAAATAAAAGAGTTTTCATTATCGAATTAGAAAAATTTTATCAAATTAAAAAAAAGTTATGACCGATATTTTTATTTTTATTTCACGTCTTTATTTTAAAGAAAGTTATTTCTCATATAATTTTTTCATATATGCATAAGGTTTTGCTTTTAATTTTTACTGATCAATGAGATATATTTATGTAATAATTAAGTAATTACTGTTATTATTTTAAATTCAGTTTCGTTTCATAATAAGAATATAAAAAAAAACAAATATTAGATAGCCTTTATCTCAAGTCAATTATTAGACAGTCAAATAGAAATAACTAAGGGTTATATGTGACACATGATACAATGTAACTCAACTGGCTGAGACAACTAACAAAAACGTTTATTCAATTCAAACCAGTCGTTCCCGAGATTAGCGCGGTCAAATACACAAACTTAACCATCATAGTAAGCAATGTAAATTACTTAATTAACTTTTAAGAGGTTCGGTTTTAAATACTTGAATTGCTTCATACGCTTCATTCATTAATTTGATACGTTTCTTAGTAGTTATTGTGTGAATAATACTTAAGAAAAATTACTTATAGCTTAATAACAATAACATTGAGATTTTCTATACAAGTTCTTATATTTAAACTCGGAAGCCTTCGATATATTGAATTGATAAAATAATTTAAAATAATGCGTATATATAACAGGAAAACATTGTTTTAAAAAAATATCCTAATAAACTACGCAAACCAGGGCGAAACGTCATATAAAGTTATGACTTAATTGTTATTGGTACTGACTCATTTTCTATGTATTATAATTTAACATGTATTTGTGCGTATCAGAGAAGAGGGAGAAAAGAGAAGTTAGTGATAAGACCCTCTGGTCCTCGTTTATGCAATTAGAAACTGTGTAATAAATAATTGAACGCAACGTTAATTGCTAAAGTCGTTAACTTTTGACATGACGTCCAATATCGGAATTTAATACAAAATATTTTACTAAAACATATATTGCCACTCGAACTGTGATAATCTTAGCTCAATAGCTGTCAACGTCCCCTTATACAGGATTTATAGCGGTATAGATTACACACGGAGGCGGTTGCGTGATATAGATGCTATCTAAACTTGCTTGAATTGTTGATAAACTTTCTTTTTACGTATACACAGTAAAGCTGAGGGATCTAGTATTTAGATATTTTGTTCTACGTGTTCCGCCTAATATTCGAGATATTGCATACTAAGTGGCGGAACTCAACGCTGTGTGTTATAATAATAATAATAATAATAAGCCCGCAGGGCAGCTTGTGGCGAGCTGTTGGGGAGTGGCAACCCCATGGACCTGAGACCTCCAGAGGGGAATTGTAATTTATCCCCCGCCTCTGGCTTGCTTTCAATGGCCGGCAGAGCGGAGCGCAAGAGCTATATGCTCGAAAGGGTGGAAGTGCTCAATCTGCGTAATAACGGGGAAACCCGCTCACGAGCTTCTCGCGATGGTGAAACCGGTGCACACCCTCAGCCGACCACGCCGATGTTGCGCCCGAGGCACTACGCCGCTTTGTGCCCACTAGATGGGCAGTGGGAGGCGAGTCACCGTCCGTCGACCTTTCAATTTGAGACTGTTGAAATGGCGGACGTCCCTTAGTCTCAATTAATAGCCCAATACCCAGTCCATCCACACTCCATTCCATAGTAACAATTTAGTTTTTCATATCCTCCATAGCTCCTACGCTTTGTCCGGTGACCATCTCTGGGCAATTACCTATGGTTACTCAGAGATGGATCCCAGGTGACGCGTCACAGTAAAATGAAATAGCACAGCAATGACTAACATACTATGTTACCTCAGTAATTGAAAACAGTACTTCCATTCCTTCTTTTAACATTTTTAAAGCTTTAAAGAGATTTAGAGAAGAGAGAATAGAAAAGAACTCTTAGAGTAACGTATTGTGAGAGTAATTATCTAACGTCAAGCCAATATTGGTCATTACGTTTTGGAAATATAGAACCCAGTACTGTCATTTTTATTAATACCTAAAACAAGTTAAAATAAATAGGAAAGGACATTTATATCTCGTAACAACCGTCTCTACGATGTCAGTCATCCATAAGAAATTTGGAAATACATTTTTCAGCGTTTTTTTCGGCGTTGAGTTCCACCACTCAACACGCAATGCCTGGAAAAAGGCGGAAAATGGGGACGGAAACAAGCAGAGACTAAAGCAACGGAGTGTCTTAACACTAGGTTCGTGTGGTTCCTGCAGTTCCCTCTGCCTACCCTGCCATGTGTGGGATAAAGCGTGAAGCTGAATAAAAAATATTTTAAGCATATAAGGATTTAAATTAAAAACATTTAGTATGACTTAAGGATGGTGAAACAATCGTTAATTAATGTGAATTAATTTTGTTTTAGACAACAATATGCTTATTCCTTATTGGATATATTGCGTGGTCATTTACATAATTTTAATGCAAAATTAGAGTTTAAAATAAAAGAATCGTTTACAAAAACATAACCGAATACCAAATAGAAACTTTAGTTTCAAAATCAGACCTTCCACAATTTTGTCAATATTAATATTACAAACGATACAAGATTCAAGTCTGTCATCTTAACGAGCTCTGGACACCGTTTTGGCTTGTTCAGAATAAGTCTCACGTTACTTAGATAGCGTAGGGCATAATATATGAGAGGGAGCGATTAATACTTTGCAGAAATACATTTTTAAAAATTGTATATATAATGTAGTGTATGTGTAATACATATGTAAAACTGCCTTTTTTTCAGCTTTGCGCTTTATCTGGCACATAGCAGAGTAGGCAGAGGAAACTGCAGGCACCGTGGAAACCTAGTGCTAGGACACCCCATTACCTGCTTTCGCCTCTTTGAAAGTATTGCCTGTTAAACGTCAAAATTCAACGCAGCGCTTGCAAATGGAAATTAAATTATCCATTCTCTCCGACTTAGAATTGAACCCACAAACTGTCGCCTTTAGGCAGATGCTGAGCTTCTTTACCTCTAAGGTAATAAATAAAATTATGTAATGTATATATTTAAAACATTTAGATTTAACAAACAAAACAAACATTTAAATATCGGTATTATTTTTTGTGTCTGAAATAATTAAATAATTTTAATAGAAACAATTTTGTACTTATTTATATAGAAAGATTAAAGATTTTGATAGATAGATTATGTAAAATAAGCTTTCGCTTGTGTATCTGTTTGTGTATAAATATGTATCGATCGATCTATGCGACAACTCTACCACCCCCACCACCTTGACAGTTGGCAGAGTACTACTGTGCGTTTTAACAGAAATTTTCTGCCCCGCACCACAAAATTGTGGAATGAGTTGCCGCATGCGGTGTTTCCGGACAGATACGACCTGCAGACCTTCAAGAAAAGAGCGTATTCCCATTTAAAAGGCCGGCAACGCATTTTGTAGCTCCTCTGGTGTTGCAAATGTCTATGGGCGGCAGTATTCACTTACCATCAGGTGATCTGTCAGCTCGTTTGCCACCTATATTATAAAAAAAAATCATTTATATACTTAATTCCTAAGAAATTACAGTTTGGCACACCTCAACTTTTATTTCCCACGTGACAGAGGCTGGTAGAGAATGCTTTGTAGCGTTAAGCCCGCCTTTTGTACATGTTTACTCCTTGTATTGTGCGCAATAAAGGATAAATAAATAAATAAATAAATATTGTGGGTAATTTGACTATAATATTTTTTTTTTTAGCTTCACGCTTTATCCCGCACATGGCAGGGTAGGCAGAGGGAACTGCAGGAACCATCAGAACCTAGTGTTAAGACACTCCGTTACTTAGTCCCTGTTTACTCCGTCCCCACTTTCCGCCGTTTTCGAGGCATTGCGTGTTGAGTGGCGGAACTCAACGCCGCGCTTTGCCTTAGATGCCAGAGCCAAGAAAATGGACATAGAAAAATCCATCTTCCTCGACTGGGGATCGAACCCAGTAACCGTCGCGTTACAGGCAGACGTTGCGTCGATACAATATATACTAATCGGATATAATACCCTTCACAGAAAAAAAAGGAGATTCGCATACTAACATCTAAATCTTTACTATCTTCTACGTCAAGTACACTAAAAAAAGAAAGAATAATAGAACCAGCCACGGACGTGACTTTGGAAAGGATCCCTCGTACTCTTTCAAAATTATTACAAAGCTTTATTACACTTACCGCGGGTTCAAATCCCGCTGCGGTCAAATTTTATAAGTTCTTCAATAAGTATTTTTCTCTCTTCAGTTTAAAAATCCTAAAAATACATACTTAGTAGTTTAACAAGAATTAAATTACATTTAAAGCTTATTATTAAAATAAAATCATCATAAATAAAGAAATATACAAACAATTTCGAAAAACTTACACCACACCGGAAGAAATCAATTATAGTAGCGCTCGATACTTCAAATTTAACGTATTTACAAAGCGTGTCATGTATCAAATACTGTTGTTAATTAATCAAAATCTCACAAAACCGGCTTTCATACAATAACATTGGTAAAAACACTTTTACTTCCTCGATAACTGTGATTTTACTTTTAAACGATATTTATTTATTACGACTATTTCCTTAGTAATCGAGTTGGCAATTTTAAAGCAGTATGGTAAACTTACTACTAGTAAGTAATTCGTCTTTCTGTACACACGGATGTTGTGGATTCGATTTCTCTAGTGAAGAATGAATTGAAAACATGAGTGGATGAAGGGGATATGATACAATTTGAAAATGTGGAGATAATTTACATTTTATTGTTAAATATGTATAAGTATTTGCGTTAAATTGTAGTTAATATAATGAACTACTAGTATTAAGTGAAAAAACAAGATAAATGTATACGAATTAGTACTTATTAAATAAAATATGTACATAACTCCTTCATTCAGCATAAAAATCGATTTTTACAAAAAAATTTACATAACCCCTTCATTCACTTATGTCTTCAATTGTTTTAATTTTTCTCGCTTTGGTAACAAGGCAAAGCGTTTTGGATCCTGACTCTCAACACTTCATGTCTTGAAAATTGGAAGAAAACACATATGTAGTGAAAATAACAACCAGTAAATATTTATATTCGATGAGCTATTATTGTTTTTAAGTTTGTTTGTACTTTTATTTTTAGCTTCACGCTTTATAGCGGGACAGGCTGAGAGACTTTGGTGTCCAGAAAGTGATTTCCTTTGAAAATTTTGAAATTTTAGTTAATTTTAAACTTCAATTTTAAATTTTCAATAACTGAAGCCGATGTATTCTACATTTTTTATAATTTTAAAGTGTTAATCCACCCTAAGGATAGAAAGAGAATTAAAGCGAACATATAAAAATTTGAACGCGTGAATTGCACCCGCATCTCTTGTAAACCGTGCGAGCCGTCTAACCACTGATCCATGTGTTTGATACATTCCAAATTATTGAACCTATCAGAAACAAAAACGTATACCATAATTAATAATGCCTCGAAAAAGGCCGAAAGCGGGAACGGAGAAAGCAAGGACTAAGCAAAGGAGTGTTTTAACACTAGGTTCATATGGTTCCTGCAGCTCTCTCTGCCTACCCTGCAATATGCGGGATAAAGCGTGAAGCTAAAAAAATAATGGATAGTAAAAAAATATATTTATTAATTTACTAGCTATCTGTTTAAAAACAGAAGCGTGTACTGACATGATTTCAATGTTACGTAAGTAAAGGTCAGTCTTATGTAAGTCCTAATTTAGCCTGCTACTTGACCCCTTATCAACGCGTGATAGTAAAAATATCTTTTGTATCACAAAAATGTACACTCAAAAGTAAACTTTGTTAAAATGGAATAAAGTTCAAAAGTGTATTTTTATTATTCTTATCGAATACCAATCTTATATCCGTGTTAGGGTTACGTCGAATAATTTTGTGGAAAAATATTATATATTTAATATATTCCATAAATATATACTTAGTTTCTCTTCCGTTACCGAGTTCCTGAAACTATACGAGAATAAACGAGAGATTAAGCAGAGTAGGGACCTGAGCTTTTGGGACAGTGTAAAGAAACACAAGAAAAGATATTGCGGAGCTTTTATCCGTTGTCATAAAAAAACGACAATTTTTTACAATTCACAAATCATTCAATAATTATAATAAATAAATATTGAATTGAAATTAACAATAAAGCAATTTAAGTTGCTTTTCTATTATTTTAGAATAAAAATTGTTACGTACATCAAATATTCTTTCATTATTATTTTGTCCTCATTTGCAGTTTACCTTCTTCCGACGATATTAATATTACTAAAGAAATATTCATAAGTAATTTATTATAATCAAAAGATATAAAAAAATTATATTGCAGAACCCAATATCATAGAATAACTCTATCTTGGCAATTCTATTACTGTATCGTTTAACTATTGGGCAATTTAGTTGAAGAGGCGTCTTTTGATCTAAACTTTAAAGGATAGTAAACTCCACTACCGGTTGCCGGTATCGAAACAAACTTCCGTTGCGTAAAGTATATTTTAACTTAGCTAAGGCTAATATTACAATAAATATTAATTAATGAGGACCGTCGTGGCGCAGTGGCTCTGTTTCTGGGTTCGATTCCCAGTCGGGGAAGATGAATTTTTCTATTTCCATTTCGCTCTAGCAACTAGGCAAAACGTGCCGTTGAGTTCCGCCACTCAACACGCAATGCCTCGAAAAAAAGGCAGAAAACGGGGACGGAGAAAGCAGAGACTAAGCAACGGAGTGTCTTAACACTAGGTTCATAAGGTCCCTGCAGTTCCCTCTGCCTACCCTGCTATGTGAGGGATAAAAGTGTGAAGCTGAAAAAAAAAAATGTTCAATTTCGATACAATCGCTAACTAAGATTTTGCTTCACGTCATATATAGCTGGAAAGGCAGTACCCTCACTTACTTAATGTTAGGACATTAAAATCTTTGCCAAGTTCGTCATTTTCCACGTTTCGAGATATTGTGTGTTGAGTAGCTGAAGTTAACAACGCGTTTTGTTTTGGTATTAGAACTAATAAAATGAAAATAATTCGTCTTTGCCAAGCGGAAGGTACATCTATAGTCTGTATTTGAAATAGCAATTTAACCTCGTTTAATCTTGTCAAGAGATATCTACTTGCTTTATAACTTTAATTGACAAGAAATTTAAACATTTTTATATAAACTAAATATTTTTATTTTTATTAAACTCATCTAACACCAATGGTCGAAGAGATCTTTTAAAAATATAAGTCAACCTTTGTATATTAAACTAAATGCTTAAAACTTTACTCAAATTATTGTAAGTGCAGTAAAGAGTTTTATTATAAGCTAAATATGCTTGAACTTAAAAAAATTCTAACATTTAAAAATTGTTTCAGTATAACCAAGCAATCGATAATCCTGACAAATTAAAACACTATGATATAATGAAACGTTGCCTTATACCAAAATAGATTTTAGAATTGCGTGCATTATATTAGCATTATTTATAACTGAAAGTAGATATATGCTATTATATAACTATGGTTCATTGGAACAAGGGTTAGAATTGTGTGACAGTATTTGGAATAATTTACACCTGGTTTACTGTAATTTTCTTCATAGATGCGTGGCTCGGAACAATGGAGTGTAGGCGGTCTAGGGCCACGATCTATTGCGTACATCGGTGCCTTTAAATTACATATAAACATAAAAGAAGATTTGTATAGTCACGCTTGTGAATATGTGACTTAAATACTGAGTAAAGAAAATATACAATATTTGATAAAATAACATAATTATATGCATATATTATAAATTACATAGATTTTTGAAAGTTTTTGGTGGTAAATAGAAGAGGTTGTGATTATGATTAAAAAATTATATATATTAATGATAATAATATATAATGATAATATATGTCGAATGATTTTATTTTTAAATTTTCAAATACATAATGAAGGTCGTAGAAGACTTTTGGTATTCAATTTGTCTTTTTATGCGATTTTAACTCAGATGACTATTTTTAGGTAACTTGACTTATTTTTAACAGCGTTAACAAAGAAAACCTAGAGTTCAGACAATCCTTTTAGTCATTTTGCCTAAAACTAGTGGTGAAATGTAAATTATAAAATATTTTAAACGTTCGACAAAATTCCACAATAATATTTTATAGAATCTTGAATAAGTAATAAATTAATTTAAAATACAACAATGTTGTAAGAACGATAATTTGAAAGGGTATAAGAGCACCTTTTGTTTTACTTAATATTTGTTACGCATTCTACATTATATTGTCAAAACAGAAGCTTTTAAAATAATTTAATAAAGCCGTATACATTTATAATGGAACTTGAAAAACACGCAGAAAGCTCTCGCAGTATAATATTGTTATAACGAAAGTGACATCAGCACGGTTAAGTTGGGCTTGTGCTTGTTCGTTAAAAATATATTTTATAGAATTTTTTTAGCACAAATAGGTTATTTTCTTGGAAAATTAGATTTTTTTAAGGAATTTAAATGTCTTGGAATGAAAAATGTATGTCTAAACAATAGTGCATCTGTTTAAACATATATTTTCAAAATATTATTTCAGTTTCAAAATATTATTTATATACTATTTTATTGGGAAATAATGTTTTTTTTTTGTAACTTATATAACACAACCATATAAATATATACATATATGATGTAAGTCGGTTAAATATTTAGAATACAGTATCGATGATATTAAAGGAAGATGTATGAAGTGGTTGATAACAATAGATGATAGATATATACTGAGAATGCAGCTCCTGATAATAGGAGTAAGCCTTAAAAATAAAAATGATGTAAGAAAGCTATTTATGCTTATTTTTTACAATATAGATTCTTTATATTCTCTAAATTTAAATGTTAATTTAGATATACCTTTCAGCTTAGTTTAGTTGAAATCGTTAAAATCGGATACAGGAAGCGTTGTATGTTATTATCGCGCGCATACACGTGTGTCCGCTTCCTGACCACGACTTCATGCGTAATGCAAAACGTGTTGTCAAAGCGTGTGTTGTTGCTAATAATATATATATATATATATATATATATATATATATATATATATATATATATATATATATATATATATATATATATATATATATATATATATATATATATATAAATAATTGTTTGTTTGAACTTAGACTTTAAACTAAGTTCTTCCACCGTATGTAACATTTATATAAATTATACATACATCTATGCAGCATAATTTCTATGCACTTTATAAAAAGTTGGCAATATAAGTTATATTTCTAGGTGTTTTTTTATCTTTACGGCTTCATTCAGCATTGTATATATACTGTCCGCTCTCCTTCGTATATTCGAGACACTGCATACTGAAGAACCCTGTCTCATAAAAAAAATCACTTCATTTATTTTTGAATATTATTAAATAATTTGTTTTACATAAAAAAGCCACGGTTCTAATTGTGCCTTAAGAACATAATACAAACCATGCTATTTTTTTATTCTCTAAACAAATATAATAAATAATGTTATTTGGAAGCTAATCCAAAAATAAAGGTGGGCTGAAACTTACAAGCTGGCATTTTATGCCAACGGTCGAATCAGATATTTCTTAGAAATCGACCTTTTATCATTGCTTATTTTACTTTTTTGTCTGGGATTACAATTTGTACAAAACATGCCTATAAAGACCATTTTGTACATATATATGTTATGTATCTTAAATAATTTTTACAATTTCCTTTGAACTTTACGTAGAAGGCAAGGTGGCGTGATATTCGGTCTGCCAGTTTCCTTCTAGAAGATTCATATTAATTTCGCTGTTTTGCCAATAATGTCGTTAAATATATATATATATATATATATATATATATATATATATATATATATATATATATATATATATATATATATATATATATATATATATATATATATATATATATATATATATATATATATATATATATATATATATATATATATATATATATATATATATATATATATATATATATATATATATATATATATATATATATATATATATATATATATATATATATATATATATTTCTTTTTTAAATTTTAAAATATCTTAATAATCAACAACAAGGAATTTTAGTACAAATCTAAAAAGTTTTAAACAAAAAAGACCACACGTCGATATGTCGAACGCTTAGCTACGTTGAAACATGTTTAAATTGAAAAAAATCGATATTAATAATGTATGAAGGTGGACACGTGTTCATTTCTATTCTGGTCACATCACTAAAGGGACCAGGATTTGATGGTATTGACATCTGCTGTCATTTTTAATTTATATTTTTTGTTAACTGATTGAATTATTTATTTGGTGTATTTAAGACTGCCCGCTGGTTATCGGTTCAAAGTAAGTCTTAAGAAGTAATGAAGAAATATTTCTATATACATATACATTAACATTCGTTACACATAAATATTAGGTAAAGTCAGTTTTCTCTGTAATAAGATTTATATTTTGAATGATATCGTGATTCGTAGCGCAACGGCACAGTGGTTGACTATAAACGCGCTGACTATTACAGGTTTGATTCCAATCGAACGGAAAGAATTATTTTAATTCCTAACTCTGGTAACACTTAAGTCCTGTCACATAATTAATCACTAAGTAAATTGAGAAACAGTTTTTGTCGTAAGTAAGGTATTAAAAAATGCATTTCTTTATTTCTACACCTTTTTGATGAATTTTTTAAGCAATAACTTGGTTTTTATACTTATGTTAAAATGACCCAAAACAAATTGTAACTGACATAATAGCGGTTCAGTAAAGTTCTATCGTGCAAACTTCAAGGGTTTGTGATTCTATTACAATTTTGATGTGGAGTGTCACGAATACTCAAGGATGTTACACTTAAATTTGAGGCATTTAATGTAAGTAATTTTAAATTAATTTAGATTTACGCCCTCTTGTAGTGAAGGCATTACATTTCCACTTTTCGAAATAATATAGAGCCGTGTGTGGAGTGGTGGAGATAAGCACTGCATTGTTTCTTAGCAGATTCGAAAACGAAATGAATTAAATAATTTCAAGTATTATCATTTATATTTATTTTATAATTTTTACAGCCAGAGGCTGTTTTAGTACGTCCCTTTGTTTATTATATATTTAATCAACCTGTACCTAATGCTAAGATTCTTTGTGTTTTACCCTATAGCTATTTTTTAAAACATTGCATTTTTGTTTTTAGTTTCACGCTGTTTTCTGCATATAACAGGGTAGGCAGAGGGAACCGCAGGAACTATGGGAACCTAGTGTTAAGACATTCCATTACTTGCTTTGCGTTTTCTTTCAAAGTATTGCGTTATTGAGTGGCGGAACTCAACGCCGCGCTTTGCCTAGTTGACAGCGGAGAAAATCCTAACGAAATAACTCACAAACCGTTGCGTTTACAGGCTTTAAGTTTTGAGTGACTTTGAAGGCACATTTCATTAAACTCATATTAGACTAATAAAATCAAGAAAAGACTTTTATGTATGTTATAACAAAATTATTTAAATAATTTTTTACTTCAAATGAGAATTGAACTCTGAGAATGCTGTGCCACTCAACGACAACGGCTTCAATGTCATATTGAAATTTATATATAATAAATAAAAATAAAACGCCAAAAGCCTTAAAATAGAAACTTAAAGCTCTACTTAAAATAGAAACGTTCTCACTTATACAATTAAAATTTTGAAGAACTGGATTGTACTTTTAATTAAAATGTCACAACCAATTTACTTTTCTAAAACGAAGTTTGTGTATAATTTACAAAAAAACCTTCTTATTATTATAAAAGCTCAGTGAATTAAGTAAAATTGTTTATTTTAAAAGAACCTTTGAATATATGAAAGAAAAATATTTAAATTAATTTCTTTTAGAGTAAAAGAAATTATGTTTTATGTAGAATGTTTTTAACTTCACGTTTTATCCCGCACATGGCAGGGTAGGCAGAGGCAACTGCAGGGACCGTGGGAACCTAGTGTTAAGACAGTCCGTTGCTTAGTCCTTGCTTTCTCCGTCCCCGCTTTCCGCCTTTTTCGAAGTATTGCGTGTTGAGTGGCGGAACTCAACGCCGCGCTTTGCCTAATTTGCCAGAGTGAAGAAAATGGAATTAGAAAAATCGGGGAAGATCCCTGACTGGGGATCGAACCCAGAAACCGTTGCGTTACAGGCAGACGTTGCTCCTCTGCGCCACGACTGTCAAGGTTCCTGGGTTCGATCCTCAGTCGGAGAAGATGGATTTTTCTATTTCCATTTTCTTCGCTCTGGCATCTAAGGCAAAGCGCGGCGTTGAGTTCCGCCACTCAACACGCAATGCCTCGAAAACGGCGGAAAGTGGGGACGGAGTAAGCAGGGACTAAGTAACGGAGTGTCTTAACACTAGGTTCTTATGGTTCCTGCAGTTCCCTCTGCCTACCCTGACATGTGCGGGATAAAAGGTGAAGCATAAAAAAAAAAAAAAAAAATACTAAAAAAAATATGAATAATGTATGGCCTTCGCGATGATGTATCTAAATTTATGTATTTTTATATTTTTCTATGATTCCAATATAAGTATAAATGTTTTAGCGAGTTTCAAGTTACATCCCGCATTTAACTAAGTAGATTCTCCCTTTCCCGAAATAAATACTTTTTATAAATTTTAAAGCGTTAATTCACACTGAGTATAGAAAAATACTATAAGAAAATGTATAAAAAATATATTTTAAATTCTTTAAGCATATGTTGTTTGGCAAAATACAACGCCGTATTTTGTATGAAAAAAGTGGAAATAAATAATTTTCCTCAATAGGAATCGAATCCACGATCATCGTGGGAGTATTTTACCTATAACTTAATAAGCAGACAACCAATTTTTTAGTTTCACGCTTTATCGTGCGAATAGCAAATTAGGCAGAGGGAACCACAGTAACTTAGTGTTATAACATTCCGTCCCCCACTTCCGAAGCTTTCCACCTTCCGAAGCTTTTTGCTTTGAGTGGCGGAACTTGGCGCTTGCCAGGACAGTAAGAGTCGAACCTGTAAACCATTGCGCTTAAAGACAGACACAACGCCACTGTACCACGACGGTCATAATATATAACATTGATTAAGTATTGCATAACAAAGAATAGGCAGAACTAACCAAATAAATCTAGTTTACCTAAAAATTCAATATCCACTAAGTATAATAAGGCTGAGTGCGCACGAGCGACAATTACCGTCCATTGTTCGTGACCACTGTTCGATGGAACATAATTACACGGTTTACTGGCCGTTGACTGACTGACTCGGCTTGAGACAAGGCAAGGTAGGTTAGACTATTTCAAGTTTCGCGTGTGGTCTGGCTTATTCTTATTTAATTTATATATAAGTTTGATTGTTATATAAATTTCAATTGGTCAAATATTTGAATTTAAATAATATATCATGTTTTATTTGGGAATATATTTAAATAAAAAAATATAAAATAAAATTGAACGCAGTATACATAACAATTCAAAAGTTTATAAATTATATGGACTAACACTTTAAAAGTTGTTAAAACAATATTATATGTTCGTTAGTTAGCGACGCTATTGTGGGACAGTGGGACTTTTAAATTAAAACACGATGACTGTGGGTTCGAATCCTACTAAAGAATTTTTCATAGATATCTTAACGGTAGCGCGACGTTAAGTTGCACCTCAACTCCTATAAAGTGTCATATTTAAGTAATAACGGAGAGTATAGTGTATCTTAATCTTATCTTAACACTAAGTTCTCTTTCGCCTATCTTGCTATATTCGGGATAAAGTATGAAAATTAAATACTAAAATTATAAATTTATATAATATATATTTATATAATATAATATATAGTGAATTTCATTATGTTTTTTTAATAACAAACATATTTTAAATTTTTCATTAGCTACATATCAATTACCATTATATCTATTTTTTTTCAGCTTGGCAGAGTAGGCAGAGGGACCTGCAGGAACCTTGGGAACCTAGACTTAAGACACTTCGTTGCTTAAGTCCCTGTTTACTCCGTCCCCGCTTTCCGCATTATTTAGGCATTGCGTGTTCAGTGGAGGAACTCAACGCCTAGTTTGCCAGAGCGAAGAAAATGAAAATGGAAAAATCCATCTTCCCCGATTGGGAATCGAACCCAGAAACTGTCGCGTTACAGGCAGGCGTTGCGCCTCTGCGCTACGACGGTCCTCGCTTAGCCGTAAGCGTATATCTAATAATATTTAAAAAAAATTACACGTTCAAAGTTCCTAAATTATTACCAATGGTAATAAGCTACGATTGATATGATGCAACATAGTCTATATATGTATAGCCTTGCTTAGCAAATAAACATAAAAATAGAGGTTCTTTAGATTAGCACGTTTAACTATACTTTAGCTATATGTTAAGTTCAAATTTTTCCTACGAAACCTCTTTTATATAAAGTTGTGTTAGGTTAATATAAGCTTAAAGCAAATCAACGCTCACCGTGTCCCCTCACTGAGAGTTAGTGAACCGTTTTAACCTATTTATGATCAAAGAGCTTTCTGGTGTACGTAACAATAGGCATTGAGAACTTTACAATTTGTCAAATATTTTTGAGCTTTTACGTTGTTTTTTTTTTATTTACTTATAATAGTAGTATCTAAAGTGATTGCAATTTGTAATATTATAATATAACAGACATTGTTATTTCCTATAATAAAATCTTTTTTTTATTCTCTTTACTATAAATTGAACATAATATTCGACAATTTTTGATCAAAATTAAGATATTGAGTGTTTTATGGCAAAAACAAATTGAATATCGCCTTAAATTTTTGTTTAGAGATATACATATATACCTGTAAAACGGGATAAAGTGAATGTGAATCTAAAACAAACCTTTTTTCAGATTCACACTTTATCCCGCTCATAGCAGTGTAGGCAGGAACTTCAAAAAACTTAGTGACAAGACACTCCATTTTCCGCTTAAATAAAACAAATTGAAGACAAATAAATTAAAAAAATAGGTATATAAATATGACTTACTTATTCTAAAACAGTGTTTAGTCAAATAGATTAAAAAATACTTTATGTTTGTGATTTTTAGTAAACAAATGCGTGAGAAAATTGACTTATTATTATAAGTCATAAAACCCTATAGAAATAAACAGAGTCACAGTCAAGGAGACAAATAAAGGCTTATTATATATATATATATATATATATATATATATATATATATATATATATATATATATATATATATATATATATATATATATATATATATATATATATATATATATATATATATATATATATATATATATAATAAGCCTTTATTTGTCTCCTTGACTTAATCCTATTACATATTAAAATAGTAAATATTTCAAAATATACATTAAAAAAAAGTTAACCTATTTCTAATAAAAAGTTTAAAGAGTAGAAATACTAAATTTAAATTAAGTCATGGCCCCTCTCGGGTATAGGCCTCCTCCAACTGTTTCCAATGTTCTCTATCTCTTGCCGTATCCATCCAGTTGTCTCCTGCTACCTTTCGTAGGTCATCTGTCCAACGGTCTATAGGTCTACCTCTAGCTCTCTTGCCTGTTGGGCCTTTCCATATTGTGACGAGTTTCGTCCATCGTTCATCTTTCGTTCGTATCATGTGGCCAGCCCATTTCCACTTCAACCGCTGTGCATGCGTTACAGCATTTATAACTTTGGTTTTGCGTCTTATATCATTGTTTCTTTGTTTATCTTTGAGCTTTAGGCCTAGGATGCTTCTCTCCATAGAGCGCTGGCAAGTACGTATTTTTGTTTTGGTGTATTTATTGTAAATCCAGGTCTGTGCTCCATATGTCAGGCATGGTAGTATGCATGAGTCCATGACTTTTTTCTTAAGATGTAATGGAACTTTTGATTTTAATGTTTCTTTCAGGCTCCAAAACTTTTTCCAAGACATGTTAATTCTTCTGTCTAGTTCATCTTTATGCTGTGTGTTTTTAAATGAAATGAGCTTTCCTAGATATATGTAGCTGTCGACATATTCAATTGGTGTTTGGTTTACTATTATGGGGGTTGGTATACTGTTTGTAGCTACTTTAGTCTTAGAGGTGTTGAGTTGTAGACCAATGGTATTGCTAGAGTTACTTAGATCTGTAAGCATTTCTTGAAGTTGTTTCGCTGACGTCGAGAAAAGGACTATATCGTCGGCAAATCTTAAGTTGCTGAGAAACTTGCCGTTTATGTTTATTCCTTTTCTTTCCCACTGTAAACCTGTTATTATATTTTGTATGACAGCAATAAACAGCTTAGGTGAGAGTGGATCTCCTTGTTTCGCACCTCTGCGTATATAAATTGTTGGTCCTAGTCTATCGAGCTTTACACGACTTGTGCTTTTCGCATATATGTTTTTGATTATATTTATGTACATATTCGGAATGTTTTGGTTTTTCAGTGCCTGCCAAATGCTCTTATGTGATATAGAGTCAAATGCTTTCTCATAATCTACATACGCTAGGTAGAGCGGGGCCTTGAATTCTTGATATTTTTCCACTATTTGCTCTAGCGTATGGATATGGTCGATGGTTGAGAACCCTGGTCTGAATCCCGCCTGTTCTTTCGGTTGGTGTTTCTCTATATCTACTTCTATCCTTTTTTCTAGACACATTGCGAATAATTTATACATTGCTGGGAGTAGACTTATTGGGCGGTAGTTGCCAATATCCGTTGGATCACCTTTCTTATATAATAGAGTTATTCTTGATTCCGCCCATTTTTGGGGTATCTTTTGTGCTTCCAATATTTTGTTGAACAGTATGATTAGGTGCGGGATTAATATATGTTTTCCAATTTTTAAGGCTTCATTAGGAATATTGTCGAATCCCGGACTCTTTTCGTTCTTTAATTTATCAATTGTTTTTATTATTTCAGTATCGTTGAAAAGTTAAACAGGACTATTTATTTCCCAGTTATAACTCTGGCTCTCCTCTTGCAATAATGCTTGTTCGTGGTTGTAGTTTTCATCATTGTACAAGTTTTTGTAGAAATCGGAGGCTATTTTAACTAGATCCTCACGTGTTTGTAAAGGTTTTGTAGTTTTATTTGACTGAAGGCTTGATATCCACTTTTTTCTTGGTTTAACTGTTTGTGTGCTTTCTTTTGGCTTCCTGTTTCGAGCAGGTTTTTCTGTATTATTTTTAGCCTATATTCTTGGTAATCTTGTTTCAAATGTTTATTTGTAGTTTTAAAGAGTGTAGATAGTTTCTTTCTTTGTTTCTGTGTTCTTCGTGATACATGTAATAGTTCTGAGCGTTCTTTGATAAGTTCTTTCGTTTCTTTTGATATTATATGTTGTTTCGGTTTTTCTGTAGTAATTTTGTTGTAACTTTGGTGTATACAATTTTCTAATTTTGAGTAGAATGTCTCTATATTGTCAGCATCTTCCCAATATACATTTTCTATTTTATTCGTTAGATTAGATAAGTACTGTGTTTGGTTTTGTAGTTCTGATAAGTAGGATGTGGCTCTACCAAAATTTTTTCTACTTTTCTTTTTCTTTCTATTAACTTGTATCGTAGCTCTTACAAGTCTATGATCACTTGCGAAAGTGTTGTTATTTAAGATTTCTATATTTTGGAAAAGGTTAGGGTATGTACTCATAATATAATCTATTTGGTTTCTTGTTTGTTTGTCTGGTGTGATCCACGTCCATAAATTATTAATCTTCTTTTTGAATATAGAGTTGATTATAGTAAAGTTATTTTCAATTGCATATTGCACTAATTTGTCGCCTCTTTGGTTTCTAATGCCGTAGCAAAATGGCCCGATGATAGAGCTTTCTTCATTTTTTCTTTGAAAATTTGGCATTAAGGTCACCCATAATTATTTCTTTTCCATTTGTAAGGCTTCTAGCATGATTTATTTGGTCATAGAAGGTATTTATTTCCTCTTCGGTCGCGTCTTGTGTGGGAGCGTAAACTTGTATGATGGCTATTTTTATGTTTTCAAATTTAAGATTTAAAATGCAAACTCTCTCGGATATTCCTATGTAGTTGTCTATATTCGTTTTATATTTTTTTTAATTAAAAATCCAACTCCATGTTGTCCTTTTGGTTTGCCTGTGTAGCAAAATATATAACTTTCATCTTCTATGATATCGTTTCCGCTTGGTCTTACTTCAGAGAGTCCAATTATGTCATGCTTGATATTTGTAAGGGAGTATTTTAATAGTTGCATTTGTATAGGTTTTAGTAGAGATCTAACATTATAGGTACATATATATATATTTTGGTTTGTTGGAGGGTTGTAGTCTTTGTCTCCCGCGGTGACAAGCCGTATTGAGAGGCTGAGAGAGGGGGGCGTTAGTTGCTATATTGGTATGGTATATATATATATATATATATATATATATATATATATATATATATATATATATATATATATATATATATATATATATATATATATATATATATATATATATATATATATATATATATATATATATATATATATATACCAATATAATATTAATAAATGATTTGGAAACATCTCTATTTACTTAAATGTTAATAAGCAAGACTTAAAACATCTTTACCACTAAAGCTCCAGTAATTATATTTAGTTTGCAAATTCTAATGATATTTTATATATCTCTTTAAACTAACGAAGTGTAACATTTAGTCTACTTGTGATCAAAGTGAATGAACCGCCGCCCTCAGTAGTGGCTGCGTAGCGTCCTTGTAAACTTTACTTGAATGGAGTAGTTATAGTCGTTAACGATTATTGATGTTAGACGACGTGAAAATTTACTAATTACACTTTGAAATATTTATGTACATACATTTATATCAGCAAATTTGTATATATATATATATATATATATATATATATATATATATATATATATATATATATATATATATATATATATATATATATATATATATATATATATATATATATATATATATATATATATATATATATATATATATATATATATATATATATATATATATATATATATATATATATATATATATATATATATATATATATACATACAAGCTCAATTAAGTATATGATACATAATAAATATATGTTTTGTAATTTTAGCTTTGTTGTAATATCAATTTTGACAGAAAGAAGGTTTCAAATAGGAATCATAGGTATTTTATGTAGGAAAGTTTTACACTGTATTCTGTGTAATGCAGATTAAGCAAACGATATCTTATAATAAGACACTATTACCCTCTTTCTGCTCTATTTTTGTGTATTGCTTTTTAATTGTGGAACCAAAGTGAGGAAAGTACCTAATATAATTGATTTGTTTGAATGAGAATCGAATACAATACCATCTCGTATATAGCCAAACGCTAGACTGCTGTGCCATCACAGCCTCAGGATTTTCTTGTCTAAATAAGAGTAAATAAGAAGTCAAAGAAAATTAAATTTCATTTGAAAAACTCCTTATAGGCACAAAATAAGCCGAATAACAACAAAAATCACGCAAAATAGCTTTACATATAATCAAATTTCAGATCTCATGTGAAAAACACAAAAAATTATAAAAAAACTGGATAAAAATCAATTAAGTGAGGCGATTGTTCATAATCCATAGCTAAAGTAGTATCGTAGCTGTATTATACTCGTACAGGATGCGATCCATTGTACATGAACTGACTATGCAAATAGATAAAACAGGGTGAGGGCTTAAAGGAAAGGTGGTAGCGATTACATAGTATCTAATTTCACTTAGGAAATAGGGATTTATAATATAACAATGAATGTAAACCAGAGGCATTAGAGTTCTGCTCCTATGTCATAGTCAACAGGTAACACAAATTTAAAAGTAGACAAACTTAAATTTACTTTTACAATCAATTATTTTGTATGAAATGAGCTCGTAGAAGTTTGTAATGTATAAGTTACTAATTTTTGGATAAGTGTTAATGTGATTTTGTACTATTGCTTCTAGTTTCTTGCAGTTTAATAGTTTTTATCGATTTAAATATTTTAAAATTATTTAAAAATAAAAAAACAACCAAATTATTTACAACGAAGTTGTAAAGGGAATAGAATTAAAAAGTGGGATAATAGAGATGAAGTCTTGTATTGTTATTTATGGTGGATAAAGGTAATACTCCGACTACGTTTTCTATATATTTTTACATATTAGGTGGCGGCACTTAACCCCGCGTTTTAATACTAAAAAAATATATAACTAAAACATTAAATTACCTATAATATTATGTAAATCCCACATAAAATATTCCGCCTATGCCTATAAAATGGGTTTACATCGCATAATGATATTTTGATTGATTCATAATTCATATCGACGTTATAGGAAGATCAATTACGATGATGAGCAAAACATATACCAAATCAGATGTATCATGTCTTTTTTATTCACGAACTCCATAATTCAAATGTTTGTAGTCACGTTATGTTAATTAAGCTTATAGGAAAGTGTATATTATTTATTATGTTTTTTTATTACTTTCAAGCTTTATCTTGTATATAGCAGGGTAGGTAGAGGAAACCGCAGGAACCGGGAATCTGGTGTTGAGATACTCTGTTTCCTGTTCTCCGCCTATTTTTGAGGCATTGCGTGTTGAGTGGCAAAATTCAACCCCTTGCTTGCTCAGATGCCAGAGCGAAAAAAATGGAAATGAAAATATCCATTCTCCCACAATGGAAATTGAACCCACAAGCCGTCGCGTTTGAAGACAGACGCTGCGTCTCTGCACCACTACAGTCAACAACTTTAGCTATTATATAGTTTTTTTTTTTTTTTTTTTAGCTCCACGCTTTATCCCGCACAAGGCAGGGTAGGCAGAGGGAACTGCAGGGACCGTGGGAACCTAGTGTTAAGACACTCCGTTGCTTAGTCCCTGCTTTCTCCGTCCCCGCTTTCCGCCGTTTTCGAGGCATTGCGTGTTGAGTGGCGGAACTCAACGCCGCGCTTTGCCTAGTTTGCCAGAGCGAAGAAAATGGAAATAGAAAAATCCATCTTCTCCGACTGGGGATCGAACCCAGTAACCGTCGCGTTACAGGCAGACGTTGCGCCTCGGCGCCACGACGGTCCTCCTATTATATAGTTACTAAGTAAAACTAAGTTGAAATGGAGTACGAAAGGATTTTCATTTCCTTTGTCGTTCTAATTAGAAAGAATGTAATCTTGAATTTCCCCATTCAAAACGAAATGTCTTAAATTTAGACGGAGAGTAACGGAGTGTTTACCCAATGGGATTTCTCTCCCTATACTGCTATCTGCGTGCAGCTAAAAAAAGCTGCCATTATTCTCATCTAAATTAAATTAAATGTACTTATATAGTAATAATTCACTTAAATTAAAAACGTCTTCATAATAAATTATAAGCCATTTATAATGAGGTGTAGTTTTTTACCGCTACACTAGAGTGGATATAAAATCTAAATGCCAATTTAAACAAAATGAAATGTCTTGTCACATTAATCAATAGAGACACGCTTTCGTAAAATTTAAATGCTCTATGATTTATTTTGTCTACTGCTTACTTAATATGTAAAGTTTAAGTAAATAAATTAAGTTGCAAGGTATTTTTGGGTGTTCCGGTCATAATTTTAAAGGCTACAGTGAGATTTTAAATGGGATAACCCCATTTTTTTAATTATAATAAACATGATATATATAAATATATATGTATATATATATATATATATATATATATATATATATATATATATATATATATATATATATATATATATATATATATATATATATATATATATATATATATATATATATATATATATATATATATATATATATATATATATATATATATATATATATATATATATATATATATATATATATATATATATATATGTGTGTATTTATGAAGGACTTAGCCCTTTCTCATAGGTTTCTATGTGCAATAATCGAACTCGTTACCACTTTATTAACCGCCATTATGTTACATAAATATAGCCTCAATATATATGATAGCTTTTACATAATAGTATTAATAAATCATCGCTTCCCATTCTGATAGTATCTCTATTTCAATTCTAAGTTCACACGTATGTTCTATTGTTTATATTAAATCTATAATAGGTGTTTTTGATTTTATATTAAGATACTGTATTTAATCTGATGGCCACACGTGTGTATGGTCTGGAGTGGCTTTTGTATGGGAGTGTCGTTATAAAGTACGATTTCTATCATAGAATGGTCCATTAATGATACAGTTTTATCTATACTTTTTAATAGTGTAAAAATCTAATTTAGTTAAAATAAATTATGGAAATGTTTCTATAATTTATTAAAGAATTTACAAACAAAAAAGGAAAGCTGGGATCAAGCAACGGAGTGTCTTAACACTAGGTTCCTATGGTTCATGCAGCTCCCTCTGCTTATCCTGCCGTGTGCGGGATAAAGCGTGAAGGTAAAAGGAAAAAATCAGTAAATGACACATTTTTAAAAACAAAATTGTAATTTCAATATGTTTGATTTATTGATACTTGGGCTTGTGTAAATAAATATACATGCATTTATTGTAAGTGAACGTGCCAACTATTACATAATTGAAAGTTAAAGTGCAGGGAATAAGCTTTTAATATGCACAATACGTCTGCAAGAGCTTTTATAGACACCACTTCTTAGTAAAGCAGAGTAATTGAAATTTTATTAGCTAGCGTCCGTGCGATTGCGGATATTGATTGAAGTTGGAAAAGATTTTTTTCTATAGAAAAATGCCGATAAAAGTCGTCTGTTTTATACCGCATTGGCTACCTTACCGTAACGGGTTCAAATTTGGCTATGGACTAACATTTTTCTATTTATGTGAATAATTTGCATATTTCAATAATATTGAATTAAATTATACGTAATGTATAAATAAGAATAAATTATTACTTCTCATTGTTTTTTAAATATCAGTCATAACATTTTAGAATATTGTTAATTTTGCTAAAAATAGAAAGAAGCGTATATAGCATTGAAGGGAAAAACATACTACTAAAGTTACCATCATGGCACAGTAACTCAGCATATTAATGTAAGCGCAACGGTTACATATATATACGGTTATATATATATATATATATATATATATATATATATATATATATATATATATATATATATATATATATATAATATATATATATATATATATATATATATATATATATATATATATATATATATATATATATATATATATATATATATATATATATATATATATATATATATATATATATATATATATATATATATATATATATATATATATATATATATATATATATATATATATATATATATATATATATATATATATATATATATATATATATATATATATATATATATATATATGTTTGTTATATATGGCATCCCCGACTAGTTTAAAGTCTTGTGCCAACTCCCGGCGCGAGCGGCAGTAGTAGTAGCCTAGTAGTTGTCGAGAAGTAGCAAAAGGGGCGCGTGAGGCGGCCGACGCGAGCGCACGTCCTTCCTGAATCTAATATTAATTAGCGGTGTGATTTTCCCTCCCTCAGCCTTATTTGATTTCCCTTTTGTGTATTCCCTCTTGATATTGAACCTGACAAAGACAAAACCTACAAAAGATAATAGTGCAAGTAATCCTAAGTGAAGAAAACTAATGTGAAACATTCCACGTGGACAATCAGTGTTTGTGTTGTGAATTATGAAGATAAGGTACTGTACAATTTCTATTATCCTAAAACCGACTATAAAGTAAATAATTAATAAATAACCTCCACTTCAGCACGCTTCCACAATTGCTGACCCCTACCCACTATTCAATATATATTTTTTGGTAGCAGAGCGCGGTTCATTATATTCATTATATACTATATACATATTCTGGTAGCAGAGCGTAGTTTTCATCCCTCTGGGCCCCCTTAATTATAGCGTGGTTTAATCCCTTTGAGTCCCCCTAATCAGAGCGTGGTTTTCATCCCTCTGGGCCCCCTTAATTATAGCGTAGTTTAATCCCTCTGAGTCCCCCTGATTATAGCGTAGTTTCATGCCCCTGAGTCCCTTTGATTACAGTGTTATTCTCCCGTTTTGGTATTTTGGCTCTTAATTTGGTACCTAACGCATAATTACAATATAATTTGATTTCCTAACCTTTTAAAACGTGTTCGCATCGAGTTGTTTAAAAAAATAATATTATATGAAATTTTTATACATATAATATTGAATATATAATTTGTAGGGTGAATGTATAATGTGTAAAATATATAAATAAATATTGAATATAATTTTATATATTAAATATAAAATATAATAAATATACATATGTAATATGATTACATATATTTTATAATATTACGCCTATACGTTATTACCTATCCCGTTTTAAATTATAATTGAAGTTAGTTAAAATATTTTAATATAATTTCCTTAAAAAACTAACTTACTTTAAAATATTATCCCTACACTTTTATTGTTACCCTTTTTCCTTTTATTTTTATTTAAATGAAGTTTAAGCCTTAATTGTAGTCATATTATATATCATAGTATTTTATTATATTGCGATATAGTAGATTGCCGACTCGACGCGTAACTGGTTTCTTATCTCGCCAGATGTTGTGGATTCATTGTTTGTTACGAGTTTATTATTTTTTTAATATTTTAGTTGAGTTATTTGTTTACTTGATTTCTGATTTCGCCCGTTGGTAGTGGGTTCATTGTTTATTACGAGTTTATTATTTTTTTAATATTTTAGTTGAGTTATTTGTTTACTTGATTTCTGATATCGCCCGTTGGTAGTGGGTTCATTGTTTATTACGCGTTTATTAATTTTTAATATTTTAGTTCAGTTATTGGTTTACTTGATAATTTAAAATGGCTACTCATGATGAAACAGTAAAATGTTCCTTATATACAGAAAGCGCAGAATATAGAAAAAATATAGGTGTGGTACGCTTTGTTTCCGATTGGATTGCCGATACCTCGGAACTTCTTGGCACTTCTGAAATACCTAGATTATTAGTTAGGTTCAAGGATTTAGATTCTCATTGTACTTCATTTGTAAACGCGTCCTCAGTGCTCCTGGGTGGGTTAGACCCGGCTATCGATTACCAAGAAATTAGTTGTGTAAAAAGGGAAGTGCGTTTAGTAAATAAGAAAATAGACGACCTCCGGGTGCGTCAGTTAGAGTTGTGCCCACCTGCTCCCGTAGTTGATCCTGTCATGGCCAATACACCCGTAAGAACGAGTAGTAAAAATATTACTGAGCGAACTCCTTATAATAGATTACCTGATTTACCTATCCCTAAGTTTGATGGACGTCCTGACTCCTGGATAAGTTTTATTGATCAGTTTGACAGTGTAGTAGATTCCCAACACCATTTAACCCCCACAATGAAATTACAGTACTTGGTTGGATCCTTAGCAGATGAACCTAAGCGGTTGTTGCTACATTTAAAAATTGAAGAAGGCAACTATGAAGTTGCTCGTGAGTTGTTGAAACAGCGGTATCACAATACACGGGTTCTTGCTGATACCTACATAACCCAGATACTTACCCTGCCGGAGATTTCGAATAAATTTACAGGTTTGCGCGCGGCCTTTTTGAACCCCTTGTTAACTGCCTATCGCTGTTTAGAACGTTTAGAGTTACCCGTCTCCTCATGGTCTTATATGTTAGTACATATATGTTTGACTAAGCTTCCCTCTGATTTGAAATCCCGTTTTGAGCGTTGTTATGGCGGTGACGCTAATGAATTACCTACCTTTAAAAATCTTATTACCTTTTTGGAAGACGAATGTCGTCACCATGACAACGTTGGCAACACCTCCCTAGTAGATTCTAACCTGACGAAATTTAAAAGTACTGTACCTAAACATACTTACTTTGCGGCTCCTCCCTCCCCTATATTAAATAATAGACAAAAAATGTTACCTGTAATAAATAATAGTAAAAAATGTTACCTGTGTGCTTCCTCTTCCCATTACCTCCGTGAATGTCCCGAATTTAGAGCTATGAATCCTAGAGAAAGATCGGGATTTGTAAAACATTCCCGGTTATGTTATAGGTGTTTGGACAAACATCCAATTCTTATGTGCAAGCGGGACTACAAATGTTCAACCTGCGGTCGCTCATCCCATCACACTATGCTATGTTTTAATGATTCCCGTAACCCAATGTATCCTACCTCATCCAATCGCAATTATAATTATAATTCCAAATTTAATAAACGCAATTATCCGCGTACCTGTCCTTCTTCTACCCGCGGTCCCCATATGGGCGGGGGCCAGCATAAGAAATATTCCCCTTCACAACTCCAGCGCTCCCCCCAACGACATTCCCAGAGAGCTTCTCCCCCCAGAGAAAATGCTCCGCCCCAACCTAGACAGGTTGAAAATAATATAAGATATCGTGATAATTCCTATAAAAGAGAAGATAGACCCACATAGCTAGATACTTGTATTACTCCCCCTTCCCCTTGCCTGAATATCTCACCCAATTCCCTTATATTATTGCCTACTGTTAAATTACACGTTAAAACTGCTAGTGGTTATTATATTGAAGCGCGTGCCTTATGTGATACCGGTGCCCAGGGTTGCCTCATTACAACCGATCTTGTTGTTAATTACCTCAATTTGACCATCTCCCCCTCCTGTGCCCCTGTACGTGGCATAGGTAATATTCCTTTAGTGGTTTCCCGTGGTTCTATTTCCCTGTGTTTTAAACCTTTGTATAATTCCTTCCCTGAGGTGTCAACCTCTGCTATAGTTATAGATGTGATTGCCGGTACGCATCCTGAGTTTGAGTTCCCTGAGTCTGTGTTTTTTCCTAATAGTGATTTTTCCCTTGCTGACCCTACCTATAATAAGCCTGGCCCTATAGATATACTATTGGGTGCTGACGTGTTCGGCGCGCTTTTATTACAAGATAAAATATTTAACTTCAACGGCCTTACTGCTTTATCTACAATTTTTGGTTATATTGTTTGCGGTCCAGTCGCTGTCGATTATGGTGAATTAGAGCCCCCCATGACTGGAGTATCCTTACCTGTCTCATCGAGAAATCCTGGAAGGTTGAAGAGACCCCTCAAACCTTGATTGCTTACCCCTTAGATAACGATGGTGAGATTTATAAATAAAACCCGAAACTTACCCGTTGAGCTATCTGTATCCTTATCGCGTTAGCGCGTAGCGTTTCCTTGCGGTCTTCCCTAAGACGACTCTCACTCTTTCTTGACAAAGAAGGAATCATCAGAGTCGGTGGTCGTTTATGAAACTCCTTTAACATTCGAGGAATTAACTACAATTTTTGCTAAAATTGAAGCGGTATTAAATTCCCGGCCGTTATGTCCCTTATCTAATGACCCTAACGATCTAGAAGTTTTGACGCCTGGTCATTTTTTGATTGGCCAACCTCTTAGTGCTTTGCCGGAGTATCCCTATAACAATGTAAAAATTAATCGTTTAACCCGTTTTCAAGTAGTGCAACAGAAAACTCAACATTTTGGTCGCGGTGGCAGTTAGAGTACCTATACACTCTGCAGACTAGGCAGAAGTGGACTGATCCAGTGAATCCTCCAACAGTAGGCGAGCTAGTCCTCATCAAAGATGATAATTTACCCCCTTTACAGTGGCGACGTGGTCGCATTTCCCAAATTTATCCTGGTAAAGATAGCGTTGTGCGTATGGTCGATGTTAAGACATCGACAGGTATCCTAAAGAGAGCCTTAACCAAATTAGTTCTCCCATTTTCTCGTAAACATTAGATGTTTAGGGCGGGGGCTATGTTTGTTATATATGGCATCCCCGACTAGTTTAAAGTCTTGTGCCAACTCCCGGCGCGAGCGGCAGTAGTAGTAGCCTAGTAGTTGTCGAGAAGTAGCAAAAGGGGCGCGTGAGGCGGCCGACGCGAGCGCACGTCCTTCCTGAATCTAATATTAATTAGCGGTGTGATTTTCCCTCCCTCAGCCTTATTTGATTTCCCTTTTGTGTATTCCCTCTTGATATTGAACCTGACAAAGACAAAACCTACAAAAGATAATAGTGCAAGTAATCCTAAGTGAAGAAAACTAATGTGAAACATTCCACGTGGACAATCAGTGTTTGTGTTGTGAATTATGAAGATAAGGTACTGTACAATTTCTATTATCCTAAAACCGACTATAAAGTAAATAATTAATAAATAACCTCCACTTCAGCACGCTTCCACAATTGCTGACCCCTACCCACTATTCAATATATATTTTTTGGTAGCAGAACGCAGTTTATTATATTCATTAAATACTACTATATACATTTTCTGGTAGCAGAGTGTAGTTTCACTATATACTATATACAATATATATATATATATATATATATATATATATATATATATATATATATATATATATATATATATATATATATATATATATATATATATATATATATATATATATATATATATATATATATATATATATATATATATATATATATATATATATATATATATATATATATATATATATATATATATATATATATATATATTATATATATATATATATATATATATATATATATATATATATATATATATATATATGTGTGTATTTATGAAGGACTTAGCCCTTTCTAATAGGTTTCTATGTGCAAGAATCGATATATATATATATATATATATATATATATATATATATATATATATATATATATATATATATATATATATATATATATATATATATATATATATATATATATATATATATATATATATATATATATATATATATATATATGTGTGTATTTATGAAGGACTTAGCCCTTTCTAATAGGTTTCTATGTGCAAGAATCGAACTCGTTACCACTTTATTAACCGCCATTATGTTACATAAATATAGCCTCAATATATATGATAGCTTTTACATAATAGTATTAATAAATCATCGCTTCCCATTCTGATAGTATCTCTATTTCAATTCTAAGTTCACACGTATGTTCTATTGTTTATATTAAATCTATAATAGGTGTTTTTGATTTTATATTAAGATACTGTATTTAATCTGATGGCCACACGTGTGTATGGTCTGGAGTGGCTTTTGTATGGGAGTGTCGTTATAAAGTACGATTTCTATCATAGAATGGTCCATTAATGATACAGTTTTATCTATATTTTTTAATAGTGTAAAAATCTAATTTAGTTAAAATAAATTATGGAAATGTTTCTATAATTTATTAAAGAATTTACAAACAAAAAAGGAAAGCTGGGATCAAGCAACGGAGTGTCTTAACACTAGGTTCCTATGGTTCATGCAGCTCCCTCTGCTTATCCTGCCGTGTGCGGGATAAAGCGTGAAGGTAAAAGGAAAAAATCAGTAAATGACACATTTTTAAAAACAAAATTGTAATTTCAATATGTTTGATTTATTGATACTTGGGCTTGTGTAAATAAATATACATGCATTTATTGTAAGTGAACGTGCCAACTATTACATAATTGAAAGTTAAAGTGCAGGGAATAAGCTTTTAATATGCACAATACGTCTGCAAGAGCTTTTATAGACACCACTTCTTAGTAAAGCAGAGTAATTGAAATTTTATTAGCTAGCGTCCGTGCGATTGCGGATATTGATTGAAGTTGGAAAAGATTTTTTTCTATAGAAAAATGCCGATAAAAGTCGTCTGTTTTATACCGCATTGGCTACCTTACCGTAACGGGTTCAAATTTGGCTATGGACTAACATTTTTCTATTTATGTGAATAATTTGCATATTTCAATAATATTGAATTAAATTATACGTAATGTATAAATAAGAATAAATTATTACTTCTCATTGTTTTTTAAATATCAGTCATAACATTTTAGAATATTGTTAATTTTGCTAAAAATAGAAAGAAGCGTATATAGCATTGAAGGGAAAAACATACTACTAAAGTTACCATCATGGCACAGTAACTCAGCATATTAATGTAAGCGCAACGGTTACGAATTTGATTCCAGAAGAGGGGAGACTGGATTTATTACACTTTGGTAATAAGTCACAGCATTGACTTTTTCTCAACACGCAGTACTTAACCCGCTATATGCGGGAAGCAGCGTGCAAGTATATTATTATTGATCTTCAATCAACGTAAAGAAAATCTATTATACTTAAAATAAATTCAACTGATATTCGAAAAAGTTTTTGTTTTAAGAGTTTAAAAAAAAGTCAGTTTTTGTTTTAAGAGTTAATAAATTAAGTCTAAGGAAAACCGTCGGTTGAAAAAGCACTAGTTAATATTTATTTAATTTATTAATATATATTGTATATTTTCTTTATTAGTAGCATTTTAATTCTTTTCTAGACTCATATAGTAAAGTAGACTTAGTACATTTAGTGTTTTATCACTCCGTATTTGAATTTCGTCCAATTGTCAAACTTAATTTTACCAATGTGTTGAAAATTAAATAATTTAATAATAAATGATTCTTAAAGAATCTTAAATAAGAGGTTTTAAACTATATTTTAAAAAATAAATCAAAATATAGCCTACTTAAAATAAATGATTGCTCAACAAGTTTCTCAGTCCGATGCAAATAAAACTATACTAAGATGAAATTCAGCCTCATTCCCATATAAGGTCTCTGCTAATATTATGGCAGACGGTCTCAAGTTAGACTTGGATATAAATATTTACGTTCATAGAAATAATATTGTGATTCGCAAATGAATTTGCAGTACAAATTTAATGGCAATTGTACCTGGTTTCAGTATTTTTTTAAGTGTGCAGCAAATATTATGATTTCATTAGGAATATTGAAGACCGTAGTGGTGCATAGGCATAGCATCTGTAAACGCGACGGTTTGTGAGTTCGATTTCGACTCAGGGAAGATGAATTTTTTCATTTTATTTTGTTCTCTCTGTTTACTGGGTAAAACGCGGCGTTGAGTTCCACTACTCAACACGTTATACATCGAACAGTCGGAAAGCAGGGAATGGAGTGTGTTAACACTTGGTTCCTTTGGTTCCTGCAGTTCCTTCTGCCTATTCTGCTATGAGAATGGGACAAATGTGAAGCTTTAAAAATAAAATTTGGAATACTACTTGGTGATTGAATTTATTCAAAGATTTGTTTGACAACTACAACCTAATAAATATGCTACTCATTTACTAATGATTTGGTTTGTATGTTTGTCCGTTGTTCAGTTTGTCATTCAGACTGAGCTGTCCTAGACAATAATTGTTTATTTCTTAAAATTTTCAACAGATCGGGACAAAACATGATTTTGAATTTCATAGTCCACACAGATAGAATTGCAAGTTACAATTTGTATAAATAGACATTATATGTTATATGTTATATGTTATATGTTATATGTTATATGTTATATGTTATATGTTATATGTTATATGTTATATGTTATATGTTATATGTTATATGTTATATGTTATATGTTATATGTTATATGTTATATGTTATATGTTATATGTTATATGTTATATGTTATATGTTATGTTATATGTTATATGTTATATGTTATATGTTATATGTTATATGTTATATGTTATATGTTATATGTTATATGTTATATGTTATATGTTATATGTTATATGTTATATGTTATATGTTATATGTTATATGTTATATGTTATATGTTATATGTTATATGTTATATGTTATATGTTATATGTTATATGTTATATGTTATATGTTATATGTGTATATTTATATGTTTTGATCAAGAACACTGATCGAGATTGAGGTCTGGAGGTATTCTATAAAAAAATATTTTTTTGATATTTTAACCTGCTTGGATGATATTGTTATATTTCAAAAGCTTCAACTATATTACTCAAGTAATTAAATCAATTTAACCATTTTATTTAGGGAAACTATTTACTGTGAGTGAGCAGAGTGAGAAAAACATAAATATTTAATATTTCGGAAAGAGGATTGAACCCGCAAGTCATGTGTTTACAATGAGAAAGACTGTACAAAATAGTGACATGCTGATATATAAGCTTACTCCCTGCGCCATGTTTACTTAGAACCGACGATAACAAAAAGATTTCTATACGCTTCCAGTAATTTAAAATAAAAAATAGTTTGAACGTGGGGATTTTAAATCAGCGGTCGGACAAAGCGAACGATTAATGAAAAAGAAAACATCCATGCGGGCTGTAGGATACGTGAGGAACGCACGCGATGCTATAAAATAATTATAGCTAATATAACATATATATATATATATATATATATATATATATATATATATATATATATATATATATATATATATATATATATATATATATATATATATATATATATATATATATATATATATATATATATATATATATATATATATATATATATATATATATATATATATATATATATATATATATATATATATATATATATATATATATATATATATATATATATATATATATATATACATATATATACATACATATACATATATAGATTCATTGACGTTTAAAATATATATCTTATTCTTCATCATATCATATATCATAAAATTATAGAAATAAAATAACTTAAGCATATATATTAATAACTAATGACTCAGAATAATTATTTAAATCTAAAAAGGTAGAAATTCAGCACAACCATATATGTATAGCACGACGCAAATGAATCAAGACACATAAATCGTATGGACTTCAAACCACTTTTACTTTTATACGGCAAAGGAGCCGCGTTCACTTCTATACGATTAGGCTCGATCGTAAATTTTGTTATTAGTATTATTAATTCGTACGTAACTGGTTACTTTGCGAGTGTGCCGAGTACATATATACTAGCTTCACATTTTTCCTTGTACTAGACAGCTACTGTTAGTAGGTAGTTTGGGGTTCAAATTTCGTCTGAAGTAAATATTTACAATGTTATGAGAAAGCAGTTCTTTATCATTAGAATTGTATGTATTTAATATAAGCCATCAATGCGCAGTAGAACTGCAAGTGTGTTTATAGTGGGTTCGATTGTACTACTGGTGAAGTAATTATTTGTACTGTATTTTTTCGTAATGAATAAAAAACTGCAAATATAATATTTCTTTCTCTCCATATCTTTATATACCTATTGGATATATAAAGTCAAAAACGAAATATAAATTATAGATTATGAGGATTTTTTTTATTTTTGTCTTCACGCTTTATCCCGCACATGGCAGAGTAGGCAGAGGAAACTGCAAGAACCATATGAACCAAGTGTTAAGACACTCCGTTGCTGCTTTCTCCGTCCCTGCTTTCTCCGTCTCCACTTTATGAGGAATTATTTTATTATTTATTGTAATACTAAGAAAAATTAGTAATATTTTTATTTTTTTAAGATTCAATATCTATTACTAAAATAACCGAACCCATATAGAAATAGTTTATTTCCGGATGTCTGTCTGTCCGTCTGTCGAGACCATTTTTAACGAAATCGAATGGATGTAGCTACATGAAATAAATATCATTCTGGTCTAGGTTTGATCTAGGTCCAGTTATCTATAGCTTGAATTTTTGCCATATCTTGTAATAAGTTCACCTCGTAACCAAAACCTAGATATCAACCACCAAACCCAAAATAGATTTCTTATTGTTGACATATTAGAATTAAATTATTGTATAATTTAATTTTAATAAAAGGAAGAAAACGTAAATTATTAATTTATATGGGAACAAAAACATTAAACATTCATCACTGTATTCTTTTGTCAAGTAAACGAGAATTATGAACTCAGTACGGAATGAAATTGGTACGGATGTGCAATCACACGCTCCACCATATCACTTAAATTATCAAAAATAAGTATATTATTAAAAAAAAGTATATTTCATTTTAAATAAATGTTTTCACGCTGATTTCCGCATAAAATAGGGTATATCGAAAGAATCTAGTGTTAAGACACTCCGTTTGTGTTATTGTGAGATATTCTGTGTCAAGTGAAAGAACTCAACGCTGCGCTTTATCTTATTGCTAGAACGAAGAGATGAAATAATTTATATTCCGTGATTGGGAATGGAACCCTCAACCGTCACATTTACAGTTACCCACTGTGCCGCTGCTTTAACTATGAATACATAATTAAGACTAAATCATACTAATCTTATAATAAAACATATTGAGTTTTCTCAACACTTTCGTGAGCATTCATTCTAACGCTAAGTAATAATTATTTCACAATTTTATCTCGAACGATTATTTTATTTATAGCGGACTAGACATGATCGCTTTGAGGGCTCTCATTAGTGATGTATCCTATACTATCTTGCCAGAAAAATATTTAGATATAAAAGCGGTTATAATATGCATTTCTTGGCAGCGTCTGACTGTAGACGTGACAGTTGTGGGTTCTACTCTCGTTTGAATTGAATCAATAATGTTTTTTACTGTTTTGCTGCTATAAGACAGTCAAAATACGGTATTTATTTTCGTTATTCTATTCTTAATGTCTCATAAATTGGAAAGGTAGTGGAACACGAAATGTACTGACGTGTTTTATGAGTATAAATAACGTATATAAACATTTAAAACGACTAAGTATATCGACGAATAAAAAAAATACAAAATAAATACATAAAATTTGATATAACATCTGTATATATAATAAATATTAGTATATATAACAACATATTCAAAACTACTTAGTATATTCATTTACTGTAATATATATGGTATATATATATTTTTCAAAACTACTAATATTTTCAATTCACAGTACCAATTTAAACATCGATATCTCTCGCAGCTCTATAAGCGTATGCGGGCGTATAAGTTTGATACCATCTATTTTTATCTATGGGCTACATTACAAATAAAATGAACCCTTTTGTTACGAAATTGCTTCTCGCGTTTATATTTCAAGTGAATATTCTGTCATTTTAGTAAAGGCATTGTTTTCTAGGTACATAAGATAAAGCTAGATTTAGTTTGTAGATTTTTGATAGCTTAGTTCTCAACTTAGTTAACTGGCTATTGTGTTTGTGTCACAGGAAGTAATATTTGTAGCATATTGTCTGATTGTTGACTTTGATGTTATTTGTATGTCTTATCTGGGCAGTGGTTGCTTTTTGCTTGTAATATTTAGTCAATATTGCAATACAATTAAATATTTAAATGATATTTTTAAATTTACAAAAGACCATCGTAGTGCTGTGGGGCAGTGTATGATTTTATAGGTGGTTGATCATTAAAATAATAAATATTTCCTCTTAACCAATTGTGGTAAGATACAGTGTGGTATGTAGTTTCGTGACTTACGATGCAATAAAGAATGTGTACACCTAAACCCGCAGCTGTTGAACTCAGGAGGAACGAGTTCAAATCCCACTACTTCATACCGCTTAAATTTGTATACGCTTACTAAAATATAAGTAAGACCAGTTATGTATAAGATTTTTCAATTCAAATAAGATTGTTTATCTGATTTGCCTCGCTAATCTATTTCTAACGACTGTCGATCTCATGACAAAAGAGTTTCATAGAACTGCACACAACAAATTAAGCTTGCAATCAACAACAATTAACTTTAATGAATGTATAAACCTATATATAAATAGCTTCCTAATTCGTGTTTCCTCCATTTTAATTGATAGTGAAATTATGTCCGCGCCTCTGGAGGTCGATGAACAGTAATTGTGTGGACGCAATTGAATTTTTTATGTGTTAATTTCGCCTACTACTGCCCCATATTTGCAGAATGACAGTTTTAAATTCTTTGCTATGACTAATTATACTGACTGACTGAATTCAATACGAGAAAGACAATGGTGAATATTTTTTTTATAGTTTCGTTTCATACTTTATCCCGCACATAGCAGGGTTGACAGAGGAAATTGCGGGAAACGTCAGAACCGAGTGTTGAGACACTCCGTTCACCGCTTTCTTATTATTTTAAGACATTGCGTGTGAAGGGGGGGATTTCCACGTCGCGCTTTGCCTAGTTGCTAGATGATGAAAATGGAAATGACAAAATCCATCTTCTCCGAGTGGGAATCGAACCCAAAGACCGTTGCATTAATGGACAGACGTTACGTTTATTTTTTATTCTGTAAGCATATATTTGAAGAAAATTCTAAAAATAAGGTTTTTGAAATATATTTTAATATCTGTGGTAAATTAATTCAATTCTAAAATGTAGAAAATTTTCGAATAAAAGAAAAGATTACAGAAAGTTTTCATTGATCAAGGATTATTATAAAGAAACAAGCAAAGTTAGCATTAAACGCGAGTGTACAATTAATATATGGTAGCTAGTTTCATACTATAGTGTCAATACATATTTGAATACCGCATCCATTCAATGGAAAATTAATACTAAACACATTCAAATTACACCTCAATAGAGATGTCAACGATTTATATCGATAAACCAATCCGTCGCCTTGTTAACATAAATAGCAGCTACAGTAATGTGGAATATAGAAATTGTGAATTCAATAGCTGGCGTCATATATATGTATAGCTTAATAGTCATATTCGTTTGACAGTTCTCGTGATTTTGAAAGTACTGTTAGGTCATTAAGTTTAGATTTAATATTTCTTATACGAGTAAATTTATAGATTTATTATTTTATTTGTTGAGATGGAACGTTTGAATGTGACTTTTATGATCTTTAGTTAATAAATTGGAGGTGAGAAATGAATGAGATGTCACAATAATTTTATAATGTATGACAGAACACGTAAATTAATACAACGTACATTTTTTGTCATAATTTTTTCTTATAGCTGTTTATGAGTTAATAAGCAATTAGCAAAACCGTGTTAAATTAAAATCATGATTAATTATAGTAGTATAACAGTCGCATATTTCATATAACAAAATAATTATTATATATTATCTATAAGATAATAACTACAAGATAAATACTTTCATATTGCTTTTGCTTTAATGTATTTAATTAGTCTATATTCCTGATTACACATATCAAAAAATATTGGAATAAAATAAACGATAAACTAACAATGAAACTATTGATCATTTTATTTTTAAGATGGTTGATAAATAAATATAGTTCGTACGAAACGTTAGTACTAAAATATCTTCTTCCTTTCTTTCTTCTTTTAGCTTCACGCTTTATCCCGCACATGGTGGGTAGGCAGAGGAAACTACAGGAACCATACGAACCTAGTGTTAAGACACTCCTTTGTTTAGTCCCTGCTTTCTCCGCCCACGCTTTTCGCAGTTTTCGAGGCATTGCGTGTTGAATGGCGGAACTCGGAAGTTTCCAGAGCGAAGATAGAATATAGAAATAGTAAAAAGAAGAAGATAGAAATAGTAAAAATTATCTTCCCCGAGTGGGAATCGAACGCACAAACCGTCGCGTTTACAGACGGCAGACGCTACGCCTCTGCGCCACGACGGTCCTCAAATGACGAAAATATCTATAATATCAATTACTCTTTGTACAGTGTTCAAATTTTTAGTAATTATCTTTAAGTATTATTTATCCTTAGTGTGAAATTACATTTAACACCATAAAAAATATTATTTATACTCAAAAGATTTTAATCCAAATTTGAACTAGTTACTACGTTCACTTCCATCATCTTGCGCATTATCCTCCTGCTATATATATATACATATATATATATATATATATATATATATATATATATATATATATATATATATATATATATATATATATATATATATATATATATATATATATATATATATATATATATATATATATATATATATATATATATATATATATATATATATATATATATATATATATATATATATATATATATATATATATATATATATATATATATATATATATATAGCATTCTATTTCGTGCCGTGGTGTACTTAATCCGTCCCATTGCGGAAGACTTAGTGTTCCCACAAGCGTCCGTGTGAAATCGCGTGTTGCCTCAATCACTTTTATGTCGGTCAACTACTGTCAATTGTACCGTGCCACGACCCAATCAACGTCGTCGAATTTACATTTTGCCGAGAAAGGAAGTCAAGACAACAAGGTAAAGTCCTTTTGAGTGATATTTTAAGGTCAAAATGCACTTTGAATAGGTAAAGTAAGATGTGTAATAATTGTAATTCGTATTTAGTTCACTGAAAGAAAATCTCGTCATATAAGTTTTGTAAGAGAAAAAATATAAAATTAAGTAGTAGTTTAATTATATAGCTTATTTGGATATTGTTAAATAAATATACATGTATATTATAAATAAAATAACCTTGTTTTTTTTAGAATATTCAAACTTGACTGTATAAAGTACAATTGTGGGTTAAATTCCTCAAAGAGAATTTTCATTTTCACAAAAAGTGTATAGCGGAGTACCTAGAGATTTAACACTACGTCCACCTTGTATATCCATTTAAATGTACGATACATATTGAAGTAAAAAAAATGAAGAAAAGAGATATACCAATCGGTAACCACCGCTCGGATCAATCATGTGTAATAACTGAACACATTTGACGGTTTTTAAACAATAAAACGGATGTAGCATACAAGTCATTTGACAACTATAATTATATAAAGCTATTGTAGTGAGATTTAATAGAGAGAAAATAGCTTGTTGCTGTCAGTTTGGTATTGATCCGTCGGTATATTATACAAACTATAATATACCGTGAAGTCGTAATAGTAAAATATGTACACGATAGTGCAGGTTGAAATCATATAAAGAAATTTCCAATTTTTATATTTTTTTATATTTTTAATTTTATTTAACTTATTATTTTAATTTTATTTCTTGTTTTAAAGAAATATAAAATAAATTTGATATTGGGAAAAAGTTAAGCCAACGTGCTACTAGATAGAAACTAAGTTATAAAAATAGACAAAAGTATCAGAAGGTTCTCTCTACTGAAGAAGCATTAAGACATTAAATCTCGATATCGATAGTTGCTAGGCGTAGGCGTTAACAGCACTAATTCATATCGACACACGCGATTGCGACTGATTGAATGATTACGATCAGCGTCTCGATGTCTATCGTTTAGTATCCGTTGACAAGTAAATTTCTACTTCGTTTTCGACAACAGAGTAATATGCGAGTATATATATATATATATATATATATATATATATATATATATATATATATATATATATATATATATATATATATATATATATATATATATATATATATATATATATATATATATATATATATATATATATATATATATATATATATATATAATATATATATATATATATATATATATATATATATATATATATATATATATATATATATATATACATACATATGTCTACACGGAAAAAACATAAAGCTACGTATCAATAAAAAGCTTAAAGCTTTGGGCTTTTGTGTTCTGCAGTGGAATTAGTATAAATACAAACAAATAGCTTTGCGAATTGACATTTTTTGTGACAATTTGGCTACTTAACATTTATATAAATAAAAATATTATGTTCATTGTGTTATTAAATATTTATTTTTACAATTTATGTATCAAATAATTATATAATATCATGTAAAATAATAAAGCCTATATTCAATATAACAAAACTTAAACATAAATTCACTCTGTCGGTCCGTTACTCTGTATGTAGTTTTACCATTAACTTTCCTTAAAGTTTTTTTGCTAACCAAATTTATTCTATCGCGGACTTCATATAATTAAATGACAGTTAGTTTTGCTGTTACGTAACTTGTCTAGACATTATTATTTTTTTTTATTAACGTGACATTTTTAAACGCTGTATTTTATACCACTTTCACGTATTTAGTAACTTATACTTAAGATGATATATAAACTATTTTTGATAAACTATCTGTATATAAGCAGGTAAGTTGTACTATGCTATGTTAATCACAGATTGAAATGTCGAAAGAAATGTCTATTTATTAAATATTTTTATGATTTTTAAAGTGTTAATCCACACTGAGGATAGAACGATATAATTTGTATAAAAGCATATAAGAATTTCAACGCGGCGTGATGTAGAACGCATGGCTCAGTGGTGAGAGCGCCTGCACGGTTCGCAGGAGGGCGCGGGTTCGAGTCCCGCTGCGTTCAAATTTTTATATGTTTTCTTTAAGTAAATGTCTATTTACCCTACCAGAGAAAACTTAATATGAATATAAAATCTTCTTTACTATAGTTCAAGATATTTTGTATGAATTAGCGTAACTCAACACCCAAGTGGGAATTAAACACATTTGCCACAGAGACTATAGTCTATACTCTACTTGAGTGTATTTGTAACTGAACCGCTAATTATCGTATTTAAAGTTAGTCACAATTCCACTGCGCCACAGTGGCCATTTTTATATTGTAAAAATTTGTGCTTATCACGTTTCCATACGCATAATTAAACTGCATTAATATCGAAAATTTACATTTTACACGCATTTGTTTGCTTTGAATTAAGCGTCTGCTTTCACAATTAACACTCTTTGTTCTGCAATTATGCGAGTACTGTATATGTAACTATATGATTGCATAATATGTGGGATTTTACGTAATAATATATATTTATTTTAAAATAAGCATATAGAATATTTAGAAACAAAATAAATATTACGTAGATCCTTTCGATAATATATTATATACATTATTTCGATAATATTTACTAGTAGAAGGACCGCCGTGGCGCAGAGGCGTAGCGTCTGTCTGTAAACGCGACGTTTTGTAAGTTCGATTCCCTATAGGGGAAAATGGATTTTTTTATTTCCATTTTCTTCGCTCTGGAAATTAGGCAAAGTGCGGCATTGAGTTCCGCCACTCAACACGCAATGCCTCGAAAACGGCGGAAAGCGGAGACGGAGAAAGCAGGGACTAAGCAACGGAGTGTCTTAACACTAGGTTCGTATGGTTCCTACAGTTCTCTCTGCCTACCCTGCCATGTGTGCGATAAAGTGTGAAGCTAAAAAAATACTATTATAATCATGATCATCAAAAGATATCAGATCGGCATAGAGCGTAATAAGGAAAGGAAACCGGAAGTTACTATGGGGATGGGAAAAAATCGTAAACAATCTTTGGTAGTCTTGAGGTTTCCTGGAAGGCCAGGCTAGAAGAGCTTTTACCTTGGCTTGGTCACCTAATTCAAATAAAATGTAAATAAAATTAAAGCCCGTAGCGTGATGTATAGCTTTTAGCAATACTTAGTAAAAGAGCTTTAACTAAAATAATAAAAACAGTAAATGCTTATTTGCTATTAGTGGCTTAATTTATATTTGTATATTGAATAATTTTTACAAAAAATGATGTTGGGGAGGTGTAACATACTAAAGGGATATGTTCTATATAATAAAATTTTGCTTGTCTGTTCGTCTGTTGGTGTATTTACATAGTTAGTTTAACTTGGCTTGCTGATAGATAAATATTAGCCTAGAAGCAACTATTTATTTTAAAGACTGTCAAACCTGATGCGGATCCAAAACAGTACAGTATTACTGGATAATGGATACAATCATAAATTAATAATTTATAAATTTAACGCAGGTTACTTAGTTGCTCGTAGAATTTATTATGTTTATTTTATAATCATTTAGTCATAACCTTATAAATACTTACTAAAAGATATGACCATAATTGTATGCTGTTATGACAATTTGTTATCAAAGTATCTATCTAGATCGATAACGTCACTGTGTCTACAACTTTGCTTAAATGTAGATTTAAGCATTATAATATCTGTTAACTAGATTAGATTGAATTGAGTAATACCAAGTTTAAAAAATAACTATTATTGTTAATTTTACATTCCAATATAAAATTCCTTTCCATTTTTTCACTTTATTCTTTTAAATTTTGCATCTTGAGTGGTAAACGTCAATGTTGCGAAATAATAATAATTTACTCCGCCAAGTGGTAATCGAACTCACTGCCTTTATATTAACAGTTAAATAATGTGGTTATGTTTATTTTAAAAATTTAATTAGTTTGCAAGGAGTCCTTATATCATTATCATAGTACGTATATAAGCACTTTATAAACGTTGAAACAAATAATATTGACAGATCCGATCGAAACGATTCTGATCTAATTCTGATGTAGATTGTATCTTTAGATTTCGCTACTATATTAAGATGTTATCAGAACCGTGGTTTTTATTAAGGAAAAATACTATGCATTTTATTTTAAGCTTTAAAACAAAATATTAAGGTTTAATTTTGATAATTATCAAGTAGAAAGTAGTTTTTTGTGATCACTTGCACAATAGTACGTGTGAAATGTAACAATAATGATGTTGTATAAGATATATATGAGAAAATATGAGTGGTTTAACATGTCATAGATAAAAAATATTATTTTATATATCTTTAACATTTTCTTAAATCACAGAGTAAAACTGATAATAAAATAAGTTAATTTCATAAGATTTTATTTATATTAAAATATACCATATTTATACTTCATTAAGAAAATAAATATATAGGTATATTATAATTGGATATATTTGTAGGTTAAATAAACATACTTTTATGCCATTAGGTCCTTTGCAAGAAAACGCCGAATTTGCAACAATTATGTATTGAACGATGAACAGTGTCTTGACACTATTTTTTTACAAACGTTTGCAAGCTCATAGAATGGCGAAAAAGGAATGGCTTGATCAGCGGAGTGCTATCTGTACTTTGAGCGAAGAAGGCTATTCTTTGCGCCAAATCACAGATAAGGTCAGTGTTTCGTAGAAAGGTGTACATTATATTCTTGTACGAAAAAGAGCTACTGAAGGAAATCAAGACCGGAAGAGATCTGGACGTCCCAAAATTACAACTAAGCAGGAAGATAACTTTGTTGTGATGTTATCAAAACGAAGTCGACGTTTAACTGCATCTAAAATTACCGCTACTTTAAATGAAACCAGGGAAAAGTCAGTTTCAATAACAACTGCAAAAAGACATTTGCTATCTGTTAGTCTAAGAGGATGTGTAGCAGGAAAAAAAACAAATTGACTAGTGTTCATAAAAGAAAAAGACTGGAGTGGGCTAAAACACATAAAAACTGGACAGAAGAAGACTGGAAAAAAGTCCTTTGGACAGATGAGTCCAAATTTCAAATTTTTGGATCTAATAGACAAATTTTTGTGCGCCGATCAAAAGATGAGCGGGGTTTAGAAACGTGTACTGTGCAGACTATTAACCACGGCGAAGGTAGCGTGATGATTTGGAGATGCTTTGGCGTGGTCGCTTATAATTTTGTTTTTCGACAAGAAAATGACCCAAAGCATTCATTCAAGTTATGCTAGGGGTTTTTAGAGTAATAACTATGTGAAAAAGTTTTGCAAATTGTGAAGTGGCCCTCACAACCGCCAGATTTCACCCCGGTTGAAGTAGTATGGGACTTGATAGAAAAGTGAAAAACCGGTGTCGATCGAGCTCAGCACAGTTGTGGGAATATTTACAGAGCGAATGGAAGTCACTGGACTTAATTTTTATAAATTAATCAAAAAAGTGAGTAAAATTTATGAACAAGTAATAAAAAATAAGGGTGGCCAAATGGCCCCCCTTACTTAAAAAATTTGACGAAGCTAAAATTTAACGAAGAGTGTTAACTTTTGGTCTTAATTGTCGTAAGTATATTTTACTGAACGCTAATCTATGATTTGATTAAGATATAAGTGTAATAAAGTACACTTTACACATATTATAGTCGTTTTAATTAAAATTACCCCAGTGATTCCAAATTTTTGGACGGTAGATAGTGTATATGTTATGTTACCGAAAGATGATGGGAAGCTAAAAACGGCATGTTAGCGAAATACGTTATAAACAGTAGTTCTATAACACAAAGTAAATTATATATTTAAGCGCCACTGATATTTTATTAACCGTCAAATTTAAAATAATTAACAAATAAAAATATTTAATTTACAATTATTTATTGTAATTTAAATCATTACTCATCTCAATTCAAACTCAATCATTACTTATATTTATAGAAAGGTCATTTATATGTCAAAAACGTAAATTAATTAGGAGAGTGTTGATTAAAAAGAGAAAAATTAAGAAGAGAAAAGAAGTTTACTTCTCTACTTGTCATAACTTGTTTAGGTTCACATTTTCTCTGCTAACCTAACCTAACCTAACTGGGTAGCCGGACACAACGGAGAGCTAAAAACTACTAATACTACATACCTCTTTCGACTCAGGTTCGTCTTCTACTCTTACTCAATTCAACCTAAGTTTCCCCCTACCTTTCTTACCACTGCCTCTTGCCTCATATATTTACAACTACTTTTTCTCCACTCATTGTCTCCATGCGCCCAAATAAATAAGTTACTTTTTTTTTTTTTTAGCTTCACGCTGTATCCCGCACATTGACAGGGTAGGCAGAGGGAACTGCAGGAACCATACGAACCTAGTGTTAAGACACTCCGTTGCTTAGTCCCTGCTTTTACCTGTCCCCGCTTTAAGAAGAAGTTATTAATTAAAATATTAATAATTTTTTGTTCTCTCTTCTATATATATAGTTCATTAAATAAACAATAAATCACAATTCAATAACTCAACTGCAATTATATATTTCAGCGCCATTACATACATCACTAGCTGTGACACCTACCGATAAAAGATAAGGCTATCGATAAACATGTCAACAATAAACTAGCAGTAGTTCCGCATTTAAGCTCAATCGGTAGCGATAAGCCATCTCGATATCGGCATTTTCTGTCACAACACTACTGCCTTATAACGTTCCAATGCGGTTAAATATCAAAGGGCTAAAGGAAAATTGTACTAAATATTATATTTTTGAAATGTCAGCTCAGGGACTGTATGTGTACTGTTAAATGTCGACAATGCGTGTAGGTTCAATAACAAAAATGTATATACTATGTACAATGTGAAAATTGGTTTAAAAATTACATACAAAGTGGCAAAAAGCTGAGGTAAGTTATTTCATAGTATCATAGTTTCAGTTTACACTGAAATATGTTTTTTTTTTATCTTCACGCTTTATCCTGCACATGGCATGGTAGGCACTGCAGGAACCATACGAACCTAGTGTTAAGACACTCCGTTGTTTAGTCTCTGCTTTTCTCCGTCCCCACTTTTCGCCTTTTTTCGAGGCATTGCATGTTGAGTGGCGGAACTCAACGCCGAAACTGAAATATTATTATGCTCTATAATTCATACAAGAAAACACACCTAAGTTCAACTCTTTTTTAAATGTTTTACAAACTGTAAATTAGTCTTTGCCAATTATATTTCTCTTTTCAAAAATTTCAATAGTTATCGTTTCAAAAAATATTAACAACCAAATATAAGAAGATATTTCTTAGCCTGGTTTTAATTAAAACTGCTCATCTCCGTTTTCGAAAGACCTTTCATTTGGATTCCCTTTGAGATAAAAAAAATCTGTTAAGCACCTTTAGAAGACGCCGTACGATTAGTTTGAAGCCTTAATTTTCATATTTTTCATCGTTTACTAAGCTTTTTTAATAAAGCTACTAGGAAGAGCCTCCAGAAAATATTATGTTTTATATAACATGATTTTTTTTAGTACAATGCTGTGGCTTTACCAACAATATCGGTTCAAATTTCAGCTCCAACACTTAATTGATAAGTCAAGACAGTATTATTAGACACTACGTCTTTACGCGTAATGTCTATATTAGAAAATAGACTTAGAAGAAATGCTTATCTTTTCAGAAGATATTATGGAATCACCGTGCGGATATCGGGCCTGAGATTGCACGACTCTAGTGTAAATTTAAAGGGCCCTTTTGAAATTCATATTAATGCTCTCGCCTCTGCTGTCTGAGATCCTCTTAGTTGATGCGTTCGAAGTTACATTCTAGAAATTAAATGATGTAAAAGTAGATAAAAGCCGATTTTCACTGTGTACAAATTAACGCATTTTTGGCATTTTATTTTCATGGATCTGTTAGGTCTATCAATAATATATATATATATTAAACTTCCAAAAACATAGTTACAGTATACAAAAACGTATCTAAAACGAAATAATAACGATCGATTATTACTAAATTTATACCTGTACCATGTCTCAAAAATATTAGTATTAAAATTACTTTAATACTAATATTTTTGAGACATCAAAATTACCCACAAATACGTAATGTGAAAAAAAAATATTTTACAAAAACAAGCCTATGTGATTCCACAAAAAAGTCACGTATCTCATTACAAGCGAGTTAAACTTTATTTGAACTTCTAATGACTTTTGTTTTCAACTTGTCTCAGTCTGTCTAAAAGTTGCCTGTCTAAAAGTTCAAGTATACTCTTACTTCGTCAGCTAACAAAATAATACAATGTAAATATTACAGAAATGTTAGAAATACTTCGTATTGTTTTGCTGTTATTATTTATATAAACATTATTGATGATCGAAATAAATCCAAATTTGAACGTGTAAATTGAAAATTAATAAAAAAATCCTTGTTTTCTGCATATATAAGAATTAATTATTTATTTAATATCTAAGTTTCCTAATATTTATAGTTTAAATCAATAAAATACATTAAAACTTTTTTGTGACAAATTCACATCAATCGATCGCACAGATCTAATTAATGAAAATAGTTTAGCAAGTCGCAGAGATCACGAAAGTATTACAATTGAAAATTAAAATCTTTACTAAATAATATTTTCGTCTATCGTACTTATGGCTTAGTGGTTAGTGCGCTTGGTTGAGAACTTTTTTAGAGGGGTAGGTTTAAATTCTGTTATGGTCAAATTAAATATATAAAAATATTAATGAAAGTGCATAAAAATTTGAACGTAGATGGTTCAAAACTCGCTGCGCTTAAATTTTTATATGTCTTGTTAACGTATTCTTCTATTCTCAATATGGATTAACACTTTAAAATCATAAAAATATTACATATATTTTCTAAAACTACTACAACTTTTTTTCTTCCTTTAGTACTTAACTTAATAAGACGTGTAAGAAAACATTTATGTATTAAGTAAATAAAAACATAGAAAAGCTCCTTTACAACCGCGACCGTTGGCCAAAGCTAGTCACATATAGCTTTACAATTAGGCGCTCTAAGTAATAAACAAGCACCTAATTGGTGACTAACTTCCGCGCAGATAGCATCGTCGCATAAAGTTCACTGCATGCTGCAGCGTGAAATAATTGGCGAACGCTAATGACATAACCTAATATACACTATAGTATATTTTATTACAAAAAATATATTTAATAACTTTTATATATATATATATATATATATATATATATATATATATATATATATATATATATATATATATATATATATATATATATATATATATATATATATATATATATATATATATATATATATATATATATATATATATATATATATATATATATATATATATATATATATATATACTATGTTTTTTACCAAAATAGATCGAATTTAACGCTTTTACTTTCGCTCAAAACGTAAAAAAAGGACTCTTATAGGATTATTTCGTATCCATCTGTCAAGACCACTTATCTAAACCGTTTGCGTAATTGAGCAGAAATTAATATCAAACATTCCTCTACAGTCTCTTTAGGCACAGAAAAATCTAACTTTCAAGTTAATGCAGTTAAAAAGCTTTTATGCTTTGTTTTTGCAGCATTTTGTATAAAATTTATCACGTCATAAAAGCCTATAGTGTATGTACATTGATCTACAATTATGAAGTTGCTCTCGTTGAGTTAGTTTGGCTTGCACTTGACCGATATTTCATTATAATCTAATAATAAAGTGATTCCACTCATATTAGTATATACTTTTGTAAATTTCGTCGTTTTATATCATTTTCCATATCGTACTTTACTGACTCTAAAAGAGTTAAAAGGCTGTTTTGTCTTACAATATATACATAACTTCACGCTTTATCCCTAGCGAGATTGTCAAAGAGAACAAAGCGTCGAATTTTTTTGCCTCGTCCACTGTCATTAACTTCCTCATACATATTTTCCGAGGGGGTCATTAGTATAGTGTTTTTGATACATAATTTAAAAATGCTATTATTTTAAATGGAGTTTATTTAAAAAAATACTGGCTTTGTGCAATTTGCGTTTAGTTATTTATTCAATGCAAAATTGATATAGTTAAGCTCGGCTTTGAGTTCAAGCAATAATTCAAATTGGAAATAAATGGGAAACGTATATCATTATATAATTGAAAGCTATATCTCATAATGACTAAAGTCGATGACTTAAAAGCCTAACTTAAGCATCTAAACAAACACTAAGTACATATGACTAACAAACGAAGTGAACGTGGAAAAACTTTAAAAGCCTGTACCGTTTTATTGTCATAAACAAGTAGTGGTGAAGTACGGCGCTCTCACTTGCTTATATACCTATGATTTTGTAGTGCTGGGGAAATGATTTACTTGCATATAAATATATTCATACATGATTTTGGAGAACTTTTATGCTTTTAATTGACTGCTTTAAGATGCTTTTTTTTCACAAAAAAACTACTGGTTTTATTTAAAAAAATATATTTTTATACAATAGTCCATTTGTTAAGGATATATATGTAGTTTATAGCCTATAAGCTATATTATATCACGTGAATCTATCCAACGTAACTCCTTGTACCTAAATGTATATAAAATTAATGAAATAAATTTTTAGAAATGCGCTATATATAGGTAGATATGGTACAATCATTTAATCAAAATATTCATAAGAAAAACAATAAACTTAAGATAACTAATTAATCTGTAACTGCTCTCATATGACTCCAACTTAATTACAGCTATTTGCTCGTATTAAGTACAGAGGCACCGTGTTCACGAATAAATGCTTCATTAATTACGTTAATAAGCAATTTGCCACGAATTGTAAACAAACATACATGTGAGTTCTTGCAATAGCTTAGAGTTCTTAGTAACGCATTTCTATGAAGGTTTATGAGGTATTTGTGAACGGATTTAGTTCTATAGTTAGTAGTTTTCTCGGTTGAAAAGAAATTTTTATTTTATTTTTAAGAAACGTCTATTTTTTTCAAATACACTTTTTTAAATTAAAGGATGTACCTACTTGTGATTTACCAGTAACCAATTATAAGTTGACTTAGACATTTTTTGATCTATAAAATGTAAAAAATATTACCTGACTGATTGAAAAATATAATATTTCTCTGAGTTGACTTGTGAACTGGAAAATAAATGTTTTTGAACATATTCAATATTCTAACAATCAGGTAAGACATTACAAGTGAGTCGATCTTTCAAGAATTAAGCCCTACATTGTTATACAAACTTAATGTAAATAAAAATATATGTTAATAAAAAGTTTATTAAGAACAATTTCTCAATAAAACTTAAATTATAAATTTTACATTTGTACTGAATCCAAAAAAAAAACACTAATTTTCAATGAACAGGAATTAAAACAACAATCGTGAAGTCAATAAAAAGTTAATAGTAAAAATAAAGCGACTAATATCCTCTTGACCTCATCTGTCAGTTAAGATTTGACAAGAAGGAAAGATCTGACTAACAACCATTGATTATTATTCGAAAGCAAATGGATCGCACAATATTTAATAACTCCAGTGCTAATGTAGACACATCATCATTCATATTTATCTTACATCTCTTATCTATACTGTATTGTTAGCGCCACTACATTACTGGATAGAAATCAATAATAAGCTTTCTAATTAAGCTTCTTAAGCTCATATTGCATTATTATTTAAAATACCTTTTAAGAATAAGCGGAGATTATATCATAGGAGCGAGGGAAAGCTCATCTTGAAAACCAATTAGCTATTTTAATGCGATTTTCATTACCCTTCTATTCATAAAGGTTAAGTAGGTCACAAGAGGTTTCTAATGAAAGCTGCCATTTACAACCCTACAGTTAAAGATTGTATTTCTGCCATCAAACGTTTATACCTTTGTTGGTAATAGACTTACATTTATTGACAATGATAAAAATAAAGTTAACAAATGGTTCATGTTTATAGCATGTTTTGAATAAGACTTTTATTTATGTGGTTTATTTTCCCTAAAAAAATTGTATTACACATTAAAAATTATTTTATCGTCATATTGTGTATCTATTTACTCAAATTCATATAATCAAAACAAGTCCTAAGAGTATGATATGATTTATATTCCATCGATATTAGGTATACATATAATATCGACAAGTATATATAACATCACTAAACTTATCAGTAATCGCACAGTTGCAAAAACCACAAGATCTACGCGTCATGCAGTCTAGAGGCTTGTTGCAAAACGAGCAAAAAATCGACAACCCCGTTCACATTGGCATAAACAATTTTAAACTTTAACACTTTAAATTAAAACTGTATGAAAATACCTAACTAAAATGGTTGTAAACGGGATATTTACGTATCTTTGGAAAATAAGAAAACGCTCTTAAGCCTATCTCATAGGGGATAAAATCGCGTGTAGATTGAAAAAAGTAAAAAGCATATGTTTAAGTTGACTTGTCACGGCTTTCAATGGAATGTTGTTTGGTAAATAAAAATACGTTATCGTCTCGTCGCATCAAAGTGCTATATTAGTTTCTTACTTTAAAGATCACATTGATCAGTACTGTTTATTGTTTACAGCACATCTGCTATTTTATTACTGGCCTATTCCTAAAAAGCTTTGGAGCTTTTGGGTAAATTATTAAAAGCTTTTATGTTGGTTAATCGAAAATTTAATATCTTAGCAATTTCAATCTGTTGGTAAGAGGAATAAAAAAACTTTGTTATGATAAGGAGATAAATTGCAGGGAGTAAAGCTAAAAAATTAAGTAATTTATATTCATATATTATAAAAAGCTCTCGATTTTAGATAATATACATTATTTTTAGCATCATGCTGTATCCTTGCTTTCTCCGTCCCTGCTTTCCGCCTTTTTTGAGGCATTACGTGTTGAGTGGCGGAACTCAACACCGGAACTTAATTCGGTTAAAGAAACGGAGTGTCTTAACACTAGGTTCCTATAATTCCTGCAGTTCCCTCTGCCTATCCTGCAATATGTAGGATAAAGCGTGAAGTTAAAAAAATGCGTGAAATTGTATCCCTCACATAACAGGGTAGGTAGAGGAAACCTAGTGTTAAGGTACTCTGTTCCTAAGTACAGCGGGTTGAGTGGCGGAACTCAACGCCGAGTATATTTATTTGCTTTCAAAGTGACGAAAATGAAATAATTCATTCTTTATGATTTTTAAGGTGTTAATCCATACTGAGGATAGTGTAGTTTTCTTTAAGTATTAAATCATTCTTCCCAAGTGGTAGTTGAACCCAAAAATCGTCTCATTTACAGACAGGTTATTGTAATTGTTTATAATTATATGATACAAAAGTTTAAATTGAACTTAATTAAGTTGTCAAACTAATTTCACTTAACTTTGATAACTTACGAAATCCCAAAGTTAATACAATAGTACCAAGCATACACATATATAATACAATTAACAAATGTTATAAGTTCGTACTCCTCTAATTTATTTTGTCTGACTAAAATGTAAACCAAATGCCTTGGTTTTATGTTTCGAAGTTAGTTTTTACAGTTTCGCAAATACCATCCTATGTATAATTTTTTAGCTTTACGCTTTATTTGGTGCATAGCAGGGTAGGCAGAGGAAACCGCAAGAACAATCTAAATCTAGTTTGAAGACAATCCTTTCCCCGCATATTGCCGTATTGTGTGTAAAGAAAATGGAAATAAAATAATTTATCCTCACCAAGTGGGAATCAAACCTACAAACAGGCAGACGCTGCGCCTCTGCGTCACGACCCTGCTATGTATAAAGCGTAAAGCTTAAGTGTAAAGCGATATTCCTATATATGAGCTTAGTAGATCTGTCTAACACTGTATTATATAATTACAGCCCCTGTTAAATACATAACTATATTTATACGAACCTTATCCTGTATAGAAAATACCTAAATACATATTATAATATATAAATACTTATTTTATATATCTTGAACCGGGTTATTAAATATATATAAAGCAAATAAATAGCATTAAAAATATATAATTGACTTTAAAAACATGTTAAACAATAAAAACAAGTCAGGGTCATTCACTGAACAAATATTGGCATTGAAAATTAGCGAACATAAAAATGTATGTATTTACATTTTATTACTTACATTCATTCGTCGCTTACGTAAGTTTCGTTTTCAATGAAAGGGCAAGTGGGTAGGGCATATATTGGTGTGGATTCTCTTACCTGGAAATAAAAAAAATATTATAATATTTTTTTACGAATACTAGTGTCAGCCTGCGACTTCGCGTTCTTTTTTAATCGCAAAATGCAAAAAACACTTATGTGCATATATATATATATATATATATATATATATATATATATATATATATATATATATATATATATATATATATATATATATATATATATATATATATATATATATATATATATATATATATATATATATATATATATATATATATATATATATATATATATATATATATATATATATATATATATATATATATATATATATACTCTATTCTCTCTGCCTCTCTATCTCTCTCTTATACACACATAACTGATATAAAATATATATTATATATAAACCACCTATATAATGTACAAATGATATATGCCATATAAAAATGTATTTAAATGGCATTCACTACTCCTTATCGCTATTTTATTATTAGCTTTTAATCATTACAAGAGCTTATCAAGCTGTTTATAACATTGTATGTAATAATTAGCTAGTATTTATTCATATCTCAATCGTATGAAGTCATTCATACGCGTTTTATCGCGCTAAGTTACATTATAATTAAGTACTTCATGCGTATTTGAAGAGTATATTTCCAGTCATAATTATTAAAATTTAACTTATATTAGTTAATATTGCATCGATTCTTTGTTTTAATAAAATGTTTAATGAATAGCCATTTATAATTAAAATTGTATTTTTGATCTTTCATTTTGATTTTTATGAACATATTTATTTGCTCTCTTGATCAGAAGCAAAAGAAAATACTTGTACGAGTCTTCGAAGTATACTAAGGAGAATCGCAGTAGCAATCGCGGTCAGTGTTAGATTTCAATATCCCAACTGTCGCACTGCAAAAGGTTCTTTTTAAGATACTTTTCAAATTGAGCAACTATATGTAAACACAAGTAAAGTTAGGATATTGTTGATATATAAAACAACTCTGTAATTATTTTCGACCGCCGCCGGCGCCTCGTGCGCTTTGATCCTATTTGACAGTGCGCAATAGTTTCTTAACAACACTAAAAGTATATTTATAACAATGATGGTTGTAATGTATGTATATATATATATATATATATATATATATATATATATATATATATATATATATATATATATATATATATATATATATATATATATATATATATATATACATATGTATTTTCTAATACTTTATACTTACGACATAACAAAATTGTAAATTACTCTACACGCAGTGTATTCCAAGAAAATTTGAATTCTACGAGACCGTCAATTAAGCAGTATTTCAATAATCTAATTCCAATTAAATTCAATTTGGCAATAAACATAAAGATAATCTGATATTATATTGTCACCTAATTATAGTCTTATTAATACTATAATTTTCTCAATATCCATCTATTCTCCTGTTTACATTTAACATATTCCCCCGAACGAGAATCGAACCCACACACGCTATGCCATTAGCTCTAATCTTTTCAATCCACAATATCATTTCACGATAATCTTATAGTACATTACTATCGCTATTGTACCAGTTGCAATTATACAATAGGTCTTGAATTAAACAAACGTTATATGCATGTCCCAAGCAAATATTTGTATGTGAGAACAAACTAGGCTGTTCCTTAGAAACAATTGTAACCACTACTAAACTTCTACACATATGTACGTAGATAGAGAAATTGTTAATGAACATTTTACTTAGGAGTATATGGAAATAGTCTCAATATTTAACTAACACTATTTATTGTTTTTACTTTTAAGTGTTATTTGACACTGACTGACTATTTAATATTATGAAATGTATTTATAGAGGACCGTCGTGGCGCAGAGGCGCAACATCTCCCTGTAACGCGACGGTTTCTGGGTTCGATCCCCAGTCGGAGAAGATGGATTTTTCTATTTCCATTTTCTTCGCTCTGGCAAACTAGGCAAAGAACGGCGTTGAGTTCCGCCACTCAACACGCAATGCCTCGAAAAAGGCGGAAAGCGGGGACGGAGAAAGCAGGGACTAAGTAACGGAGTGTCTTAACATTAGGTACCCACGGTCTCTGCAGTTCCCTCTGTCTACCCTGCCACGTGCGGGATAAACCATGAAGCTAAAAAAAAATATTTATGATAGATCGTGTATAGATTTCTTAGAGTAATACTTGATACAAGATATCGTCTTTTACGATGCCAAATGATTATTCTAGCTTTGTTTAAAAAAAAAAAACAAATATATTAAAATACTAGGAATATAAATTGCTGGCACATAACATTTTATAAATATTTCAAATAAATTTCATATATTTATTTCAGTCTAAATGAAACTAAGTTCAAAAGACATAAAATATCAATAAAAAAAAATAAAGTAAAAGTGAGAAACGGAGAAATTAGTCACTAAACTTTCCATTACAAAGCGTACAACATAATCAAAAGTAAGGAAAATTAACACATTCACACTACCATTAAAACCAATAAACGGCACCATAAAACTTGTTCGCTTATTCGTTTACACATACCTCGTTTGGACACATGTGCTTGTATGGACACCGACTCTCACGCTTCACCTTTCACTTTCGATATGGCATTGTGTTGCCCAATTGCAATTATCTAATCTTAATCATTAATCTCAATAGAAGGAACTACTATTGTATTAATTACCGCTACTAAAGGTATGTTATACACATATTTCCTTTACATATATATATTTTTTTTAGCTTCACGCTTTATCCTGCACATGGTAACGTATGCAGAGGGAACTGCAGGAACCATATGAACCTAGTGTTAAGACACTCCGTTGCTTAGTCCCTGCTTTCTCCGTTCCCGCTTTACATATATACTATGTACAAAACGGTCAATTGCCTAAGCATTTACGGTCCTAGGTCCAAATCATAAGATTAAGGAAAAAGTCTTATTCAAGATTTCGGGCCAAAAATCTAGCAACATAATTCTTGTCGGCATGATTTCGCCCACTGTACAAGTCCAGGTCTCTCCTCTCCTAATCTTCCCACAATAAGGTTTCATAACTTAATATTATTATTACAAAACTTATTCTTGACTCATAATACTGTTGCAGTATAGTTGTCAATTTTTAATTAAAAAAAAATATAGACCAATACAAATTTACATTTGTTACAGAAATATATACCTTTACACATGTACTACTGCAAAGTGTTCGAAAACTCCAAAAATAATGTCAATACACGCCATTAATCTGGTTAAATTATTTTAATTAATGTTTGAAAATATAGTGAAAAATAAGAAAAGAAAAATATCATATTAAGCAGTAAAAAGAACCAAAAGTTTTATAATTGAATTATTTTAAAAGGCAATCGTAAACCAATGGTATAGGTCGATAACAATCTATGCCACAGCGGCTTGTTTAAACGGTCGCGAATTGTTCCTAGACAATTTTCGTGTCGTGGTCGTCTATTGTTTTTTACTGCACAGTACCTCGTTGTATTTATGCTTTTGTACATCCTTGTTGGCCGGATGTGTGTATTTTACTAAACAATTATTTCTTAGTATAACAAAGTGAGCGTACAAATTAAATGTGATTTATATTTATATTAAAGATTTCCTTGGATTAGGAGTTAAGATGTGAATTAAAACTTAAAAATTAATCTCTCTACAATTTGTACATTGCAGGAAATATATTAATATATGTAGGTAATATTTAGGTCTAATATTTAACTTTATATTTTTTCGTCTTCGCCTTAGTTTAGCTATATAGGAGTCTAAGGTTATATATAATAAGGCTAAGTTTTTTGACTTTTGTCCAAATTTGAGATATATATTAAGTATTTAGACACGGTACTTAACGCCGAAGTTTTTCTTTTAAAAATAGAAAAAACAATATTTCCTCAAGTCAGTCAAAATCGAATTAACAATTCACATATATACAGCCATACAAGTACTTATTCGTACATAAGTTTAAAATAAAAAAATATATGTCCTTTCCAAAAGACAAATTTAAATGAAATAAATACTTAAAAATTTACGAGGATAAAGATAATATGCCCAGATAAGAAAATATTTGTTTAAATTTATTAATTGTTTGTTAAAAAGAATAAAATTTACTTCAGCGTACAGCAATAATATGTCACAAGTAATAACCGTTGCGTTCCGCCATTTATCGACCTTGTCAATCGTAATATATTAATGCATAATAAATAAAATATTTTTTTAATTATACCTCGATACATTCCAGAATTGTATTCTAAAGTGGATATTGTAAAGCTGAGTGTACGAGAGGAGCTATTACTTTTATTCTGATTTCATTGTAAATATAGGTCAAATGTTTACAATACTATTTTGAGGTTAATAGATCAGTGTCTTTGGATTTCCTCTCCGTATATATCTTGATTTATTGATATAAGTGGTTGCGAGTTTGATTCTCATTAGAAGTAATTAATTTTTTTTATTTAAGGTAAATCAAAAATATTTTTCTTATATTGAAATGAAATATTTCTTATGTGAAATATAGCCTTTACAATAATTTTCTCAATCGCTGTTGGTAAACAACTAAATGAATTCATTAACGATACATCGACAGGTTTAAACTATTTTAATTGTAAGTATCCAATGTATTACACAACTGCAAACGACTTATGAATATTAAGCGATGTAATAAAGCAAGATTATGCTAATAAGTAACGGCGCTTATTTGATTGTAGCGCTCATTTTGTGTTTTGTAAAACTATTAATATATACTTAGTCTGGCCATAAATACTGTTACTATTCAAAAAAAGAAAATATTACGTTTGAATTTGGAATCTGTCATTTTTATATGATTGCTTGATGTGTTTTCTTATTTTCGCGCCATTATATTGTTAAATATTTTGTTATATTAAAATGGAGTGGGGTGATAAAGAGAACCGAATCGCTGTGATTGCCTTACATAAAGTAGGTATGGAGAAAAGTGCAATTTTTAAAACCCTCCACCCGCTTGGTATTAGTCAAATGTTTGTTTACCGGGCTATTGATAGGTACAATGATACCTCCTCTGTTTGTGACAGAAAAAGATCTGGCCGTCCACGTACCGTTCGTGTGAAAAAGGTGATTAAAGCAGTTAGGGAAAGAATTCGAAGAAATCCTGTCCGTAAGCAAAAGATTTTATCTCGGGAGATGAAGATAGCTCCTAGAACCATGTCGCGTATATTAAAAGATGACTTAGGACTTGCAGCCTATAAGAGACGTACTGGTCACTTCTTAACTGATAATTTAAAGAAGAATAGGGTGGTAAAATCCAAACAACTACTTAAGCGGTACGCAAAGGGAGGTCACAAAAAAATTTTGTTTACGGATGAGAAAATTTTTACAATTGAGCAGTATTTTAATAAACAAATGACCGTATTTATGCTGGAAGCTCTAAAGAAGCTTCGCAATTAGTAAACAGAGTACAACGTGGGCATTATCCCACTTCAGTGATGGTTTGGTGGGGTGTTAGCTATGAAGGGGTGACTGAGCCATATTTTTGTGAAAAAGGTATTAAAAAGTAGGCAAAAGTTTATCAAAATAAAATTCTTGAGACGGTAGTTAAGTCTTTAACTAACACCATGTTCAATAACAAAGAATGGTGCTTTCAACAAGACTCGGCACCGGGTCATAGAGCTCGATCCACCCAATCTTGGTTGAAAACTAACGTTCCGGACTTTATCAGCACTGAAAACTGGCCGTCGTCAAGTCCTGACCTAAATCCATTGGATTATGATTTATGGTCAGTTTTAGAGAGTAAGGCTTGCTCTAAACGCCATGATAATTTGGAGTCCCTAAAACGATCCATTCGGTTGGCAGTGAAGAATTTTCCTCTAGAAAGAGTTCGTGCTGCTATTGATAACTGGCCTCAACGTTTAAAAGACTGTATTGCAGCCAATGGGGACCACTTCGAATAAACATTGTATATTTTTAATAGTTATATATTGATGTATTAAACTAACTCACTATGAAAGGAATAAATGTTACGTATAAAAAAAAAATCGTGCTTTTCTTTATAACAATATTTATGGCAAGACTAAGTATATATATATATATATATATATATATATATATATATATATATATATATATATATATATATATATATATATATATATATATATATATATATATATATATATATATATATATATATATATATATATATATATATATATATATATATATATATATATATATATATATATATATATATATATATATATATATATATATATATATATATATATATATATATATAGTATATTTATATAAGATTTTGGGCAATATACTATATATAATTACACGTAGTCACTATTAAATTAGGCTATGAGGTGATCATTATTAATTTTCATACAAATTAAATAGTATTTTACAATATTGTACAAAAAATAGCAAGAATATAGAAAATATGAGGTAATTACAAAATCAAAATTGCAAACTAAGTATTATAAATATGTACTTTCCGGTGAAGTTAACAGCAACATACAGTATTGCTAAGCAAATATTCAATACACGTATTTTATTGATATTGTTTACGTTACACGTGTAAGTAATGCAGGTTTCTAGATCTCACAAGGTTGTCTTGAAACTTCAAAAAAACCTACTTGTCTATAGCACTCAGTGATTAGATTTAAACAATTTTCTTTATATATTTTACAATTAAAAGGCTTAATATTTCTTAGATTGTTTTAATTAATTTCAAAACAAACAAATGTAAATGTATCAAAGTATCACTATCAGTATGTCTTGGCGCAGAGTTTCTGGGTTCGATTCCCACTCGAGAAAGATGGATTTTTATATCTCTATTTTCTTCGCTCTGGCAATTAGGCTAAGCGCGGCGTTGAGTTCCGCTACTCATCACAAAATGCCTCGATAAAGGTGGAAAGCGAAGACGGAAAAAAGCAGGGACTAAGCAACGGAGTGTCTTAACACTAGGTTCGTATGGTTCTTGCAGTTCCCGCTGCCTACCCTGCCATGTGCGGGATAAAGCGTGACGCTACTAAAAAAATCCAAAGTGTATATTTTTCGATGACCTATGAGCTTTATAAAGCTTTATAGCTTTTATTTTTCAGTTATTTTTTTATTTGGTTTTGTCGCTGAAACTGTAACTGTATACAATGAATATATTGAAGCTTTTAAATATTTTTATGATATTATCAGAGGCCGAAGTCAACGCTTTGCCTTACTCCTAGTGGGAAAAATTAAAATAATTAATTACCATATGATGAAACTGGCTGTATTAAAACTGACTATTTGAACTTAAATTAGCTATTTAAAGTGAATCAAATATTCAGTTGCAAAATAAATGTTTCTTAATAGAGTGTGGAATAACATAGCATCAAAGAATAGAATTATGCTGATACCTACCAACATACATATCTCTATGCCACGACGGTATTTTTCATGTTTGCACATTAATTATAAAACTAAAATATTTCAGCATTTGTAGGTGCTTTATTTCTGAACATGTCTGGCAACGTGCTTTAGAAGCCAAAGAAGCTAGACGGATATAGAAAACAATGCATATATATTTTAATTAGGCTTAAGCATTTTCAGCGTGTGACACTCTGTTATGACAAAACTACTATATTATTCTACGTATTTGCCCAGCTTTCGTATAAGCTTATATTGCAATTATTCTATATGGATATTAAAATGCAAAAGAAATATAACTTTAGTAGAATTTTAACTATCAAAACTGTTAATCTAACAGAAACGATGACCAGGTCACAGTGTTTAGCCTAATAATCTAGAATACAGCAGGATGTTACGTAGATGATTCGCACAAAAACTGTACAGAAAACTACAACATCCGCAGTCAAAATTTTACATTTGATAAAAAAAGTTACGCAAAAAACTAACTAAGCATGTAAATTTTAGTCAACAAGTCTTAAAATTTAGAATATGAAACGGTACTTCAAATCATAGCACCATTACCCAAAATTTAGTTTAAAACTGTACTATGAGAGCAAGAAATAAGAAATAACTGACAATAAAGACGTAACAGTTCTACAATTATTTATGAATAATACATCATTAAGTTAAATTGTAATGAAACATGTATGTAAATTGAAAACTGTCTGACTGTAGACGCCACTGATGAATGAGTGATTTATTTCGTTTCATCACTCTGGAGGAGGAGGGACGAAGTATGCAAACTAAGCGACAGAGTGTCTTGACACTAGGTTCAAGGTTTCTGCAGTTTCTTCTGTCTACTCTGCCACATGCGGGATAAAGCGTGAAGTGACGAAACGAGAATAATTTATTTTATTTTGTCATGACACAAAATAATGTACAGTTCAGTTCTATCATATAAGAAATAACAGCATTAACACTTCGTTCCTCACTCTCCAGTCAATTTAACAGCGAATCGTCTTTTTGCTACTGGAAACAACTTACTACCCCATGCGGAAATCGAACTCACAATCCTCACGAAATCCTTCTCAATTCACACACACAATAAACACATTAAAACATGCAAAATCAATAAAAAAAAAGCATCCATATAAAGGGTCTAAGAAAATACATTTAATTTTAAATATCAGAGAGCTATGTCGTTCAATTAATACAAATAATAAGGCACATCGTATCTCATATAAACACCTAGATCAATCATAAATGTCCACTGAATGTTTATTTAATTAAATATGATACTTTTATAGCGCGTGCATCGGATTGCATAAAAAAACGAATATATGTAAAGCCGATCTGATGCAAAATGCAAAATCTTTTATTTAACAATGCTAACGAACTTTTGTGATCGAAACGTTCGATATATAATGAAAGAAATATATAAATATTTTCTAGAACATTTAACGCCTCACTTACGGCTTAATGGTTTTTAATATTCTTATAATTTCGAGGAAATGTAAATAATTAATTTCTCTCGGGAATTGAACCCACTAAGACCACACACAGAGCTGTGCCATAGTGGTAATTAATGATATGGTTACTGCATATAAATATATGTATATTGTGAAGCAGAGAATTTACTGTCGATACACTTAATTTTTCAATTCATATATAACCTAATATAACCTTGTTTAGTTTTTAAATATGGCGTTGCGAATGTATATATGAACGCATAGCTTAGTGATCAGAGTGCTTGGACGTCTTAAAAGAGTCACTGGTTCAAATTCCGCTGCGTTCGAAAAGATTTACTAATGAAAACAAAACTAGAAGTAATAAAATTAATATTTAAATAATAAGTTATTTACATTTGAAAACAAGATTTATATTTTGCATTATAGAAAAGCTGTCTTCCTCCTTTATATGCATGTTTAAAACAGAGGTCTCAGAAAATCTAGTTAGCAATAATATTATGACGTTATACACAATTCTATGAACTAAAAATAGAAAATAATAAAAAATACACAATTTTATGAACAAGAAATAAGAATACTTAATAAGAAAACATATAAAAATTTGAACGCAGCGGGACTCGAACCCGCGCCCTCCTGCGAACCGTGCAGGCGCTCTCACCACTGAGCCATGCGTTCTACATCACAACAACGATATAAGTTGTATAAAAGCATATAAGAATTTCAACGCGGCGTGATCTATCCTCAATGTGGATTAACACTTTAAAAATCATCAAAAAGAAATAAGACAATTTAACTCAGTTTCTCTTATAATTAAAATATAATAAGAAAAAAAAATATTTACTGCCGATATCGAGAAGAATCAGCTAGCAATAAGCTCTCACTAACTCCTTTTAATTGGGAGCAATATGAATAACGAGGTACTAATGAACTTTTATTAAAGGAATCCGTTTAAACTATTATTGTGAGTACGCAGACAAAAATAAAATAAATTTTTATAGCAGTAATTTATAAACATCCGTCACGGAACATTACAATTAAAATCTATAAGTTTGTTAGATAAATCGCACTTTTAGTATTTATATATATATATATATATATATATATATATATATATATATATATATATATATATATATATATATATATATATATATATATATATATATATATATATATATATATATATATATATATATATATATATATATATATATATATATATATATATATATTTCTTTTTAAGCCTTCTACTTAACTAAAATATAGCCAGAAAGGTGGAGAGATTCTATATTCTCCTATAGAATATATAGCTAACCTAACCTAACACTATTGTTGGGACATTCCGTTCTCCGTCCGAAATAGAGACGCTTTGTTGAAAAATTTTTTGAATAATGTAATTCGCTGGAACTTTCCCTTAATAGAAATAATCCTTTCTTTTTCTGAGGCCATCTGTAAACGTGATAGTTATGAGTTCGATTCTCGCTCGTAGGAATGAGTTATTTTAATCATTTCTCTATGCAAAATCATGCAAATTATAAAGAATTGGTGAAAATGGGAATAGAATTCTTAAAATCTAGATTCTATCTATTTTTTCTGCTATATAATATGTTACAGCGTATAACTTATAAAAATTTCAATGTCAGTGTTATGCGGAAGATCGTAAAGTAATCTGAGTGTTTATGGGACAACCGAATCAAACAGGTTTCGCTTTTATAATGCATGAATCATTTGAGACTTTTGGTATTTTTACTTTAATATGGAATGTTACAGTATATTCGACAAATTCATTAAAATTGTGATTTTACAAGAATTTATTTATAATGTTATGACTTATTAAGGCCTCCACTCATACATATATACAATACACATTATACTCGGAGCTTAAAAGCTATCAAGTATGATAGTTCTTAATAATTTACTTATAAAAAGTAAAACTTCCTTAAACGTTATTTGTAAGCAGTTTAGTTGTATGTAGAATAAAAAAAAATGTTCTTTATTTTCGATTAATTTTAATTTTTTTTGTAATAAAATAAATAAATAAAATGCCTAGAAAAACCATTAATAAGCCTAACAATCTCTTCTTTTAAAACTAAACTTTTCTTCTACATTATTTTAAGAGAAGGAAATATATATGATATTTAGTACTATTAGAACACGCCTCTTATGAGTAACGTCCAAGCGTTCTATAAATGAACCATACCTTCTTCTTTCGCTTCTTTGAAATTTTTAAAATCTTGTTTTAGTTTTCTCAAAAATTTAATTATTGTAATTTAATATTCTATCTCAAAAAAATTCGAGACGTTAATTCTGCGATTTGAAACCAATATATTTCACTCGAATAGGTATCGTACTTATATAACTTTTTTTAAACTTTATTCCGCTTATAGTAGGCTAGGCAGAGGAACTACAGAAACCTTGGGAACCTAGTGTTAAGATACTCCATTCCCTGCTTTCCGCCTTTACGAGGCTATTGCGTATTGACTGGCGGAGCTCATTGCCACACCTACCTAGTTACCAAAGTGAAGAAAATGGAAATGAAAAAACCCATCTTCCCCGCGTGGGAATTGAACCCACAAACCCTACAGTTTACAGTTAGACGCTGCGTCTCTGCGCATTCAACTTTATATACTTTTTATGTACACAAGACATACTGTTACACGGATCTCCGATGGCTACTTTCCTTAACAGAAATATAGAAAATTTTACTTTCTTTTCAGTGACAAATCACTCGTTTCAATTTAATTGGTCAAGTTAACCGTTTATGGTTCTGTGACTATTTTACATCCTATTGTGAATCATATTAGAAAACTTTCGATTTTACAAGAAATCCGCTTTTCTCATGAACATTTATTATTTGTTATTAGTAAATAAATTACTGCCGACGTGATTTTTGCTTGTTTAAATAGCACCTTTCTAATCTTCTATATGCAAATTACGCTTAAACACATAAAAGTTAAAGCTGACTCATTTAACGAAAACAATATAGTAATGATTAACTACGACTTGGAATGATATACAAATACAAATACAATGATATACGTGTCGTTAATTTGAAATATTATACAATTTATAAAGATAACAAGGATTGGTTCTTTAGTTCTAAATTAATGAAGCAGTAGATTGAATTTAAGTAAGAATTTCCTTAAATTTAACACTTGTTATATAATCATCATGAATATGCCAATATTTAAGAAATTATATAAAGCATCATGAACAAAAATTGTAACATCTCAAGAGCAACTCTTAGTAATAGACTAAAGTAAGTAAATTTTGCTCTGCATGATTACCACTTTCCAGTAAGATATAAAAAATCTACTCTAAAAGATTAGTTGCATACTGAAAAAGTCTAAAAATATGCGAATAAAGTGAAAATAAATTTACATTAATACAATAAAGAAATTATGTCAAATATATCAGAAACAGTGGAAAGCTCAAGAAAGCCTTTTGACATGAACTCATTCGAAAGCCAAAGCTCATGTCAAGCCAGAATTTTATCGAAAATACATAAAGTGAGAACAAGATACGCGGCACGGAAGCTGTGGATACATATCTCAGTTTAGTAGTTGGTTGTTAAATAGGAAGATATGACGGTACGATGGTAATATAAGCGCTGACACCGATACTCGTGAGTCACTGTTAGTAACTTGATGATAATTAACTTTTGATTTTGTAATAAATCTTTGAATAATGTTAGGAAACAAAATGTCTTCATTTTTTATAATTTTTCTGTACTAATACTAGTACAATTTACACTTATTCTCTAGCGGAACTCAACGCCGCCCTTTATTTTACCAGAGGATTAAAATGAAAGTATTAAAATAAGTATTGAGATTTGTACCAACAATACATTTATTAACAGCTAGACGCGGTCTCATTGAGCTTTTAAAGTTTCGGAAAAAAAAATTTAAACATGTAAATAAAATAATTTATAAGTAAATGTCACCATATGTGGACAAAAAGGAGAAATTTTGTTAACTTTACTGTCACAATAAAATGTAATAATAAATGTAATATATAATGGAACGTATAAATGTTATTCTTGTTTAAAAACAGGAATAAATTTCTCATTTCCTATATATAACATTTTGTTAAAAAAAATATTTTGTATTATTTTATCATGATACGTGTAGCAAGAAAAATATCGAAATATCGTACAAAAATATCGAAATATAAAGTTTATTCATAAAGTGTACGGTCTGTGCACGGTTCAGTAAATTAGTTGTAAGTTCAATTCCGATAAATTCATAATAAAAAAAATTAATGCTAACTTTAACATGCAATACCTTAATTTTGGGGTAAAAAAATTAGAACTGAGTTACACAAAACTGTGAAATTCACCCTTATTTTGAAAGTCTAGACACAAAAGCTAAACAATAACCATTTTCAGCAATAGAAGCTTAGTATCAAGCTTTAAGTGAAAAAGCTTTAATATCAAACACACAATCGCAATTTTATTTATGTGTTTCTACGCACAATGGCGATTCACAATGGAAATTCTATCTATTTTATAATTCTATTTATTTTTCAAAGTCATAACACGCCTTATTGTTAGATTGTAACCCATTTAAATTATGCAATACCATAAATTTAGTTGGGTTTATCTTTTATGAAAAATATTAAGAGATCCAGATAGTGTTGTTGAATTAACAGATACCGTTGTGGATACAAACACGACCTATTAGTTATACAGCTTAACGTTTCTGTGCTTTATATATTTATTTAGTAAAACTGAATACAAATTTTTGTTTATTTTTGACATCTTTGGGATGTTTTTTGATATTTGCTTTGTTTGAGTGACAAAGTACAAGCAAAAATATATAGACTTAGGATTACATATTTATTAATAAAGCTTAAGTGGTGTTAACACTTCATTATATATTTTTAAGCTTTATTTTTTAATTATTTATATTTTTATATAAAGAAGAAAACTGAAACGTAATACAAATTAGGTCATATTAACCATATGGAAGCAGGAGAAGACAGGATTAGGATAGGACAGCAAGACATCGGGGCTAAGAGTGCCTTAAGATAAAACCCAAGGCATCCTTACTGCGTTCTTCTTCATTCATCTATCCTTATATTATAGTGGACCTATAGGCCGTAGTAGTATGGGAAAGCGTTTCCACGACGTTTTATGCAGATGAAGAGGTTTTCTGCTGGGTTCTAGAAAACAAGATAGGTTTAATTTATGAGTCTCTCATCACCTCTCGTAAATTTACGAGCGTTTGTGTATGTCCACTTAATTTTTTTTACACTAATTTCCTTTAATAGAATAAAATTATAAGATGAAGTCTTTCTTTTTATGATGAATTTTTGTTATGATGAATTTCATCATTATATAATATTATATTCTATTTGATCATTAACTTGATTTAGAAAATTGGTCAAAATGACAAAAAAAAATCAAACCAAATTCCAACACCAAAAGACTTTAATAGCTATCGTGAACGATACGTAATACCGACTGTCATTGTCCGCTTATCGTCGATCGGTTTCGACGTGAAAATGATTTTGTAATACGAATTATTATTATTGCTTCGTAAGTTCAAGGGTATTGTGTCAGGGTTTGTTTGTTATAATGTTTTCTTTTTATTGTATATAGTAATACTAGCTTTAGCTGCGGCTTCGCTTGATCAATCGAAAATAAGAGCTCTGCATATCGCTTTATTCATAGATTGGTGATGCACGTACGAGTATATAGGCCGCCTATGTAGCTTTTTCAATGAATTAAAAATGTACTGTAGAACAATATTTATGCCGCCGCTTATTATGTACAAGGACTTAGTGACATAATTCTATTTTCTTCAGGAGTTTTATAACGTTTCGTTATTACTTAAATATTATTATAACCCCATTATGTTATGTTTTAAATGTACAAGGAAGGCAGAAAGAACCTAGTACATTGCATATCGATATCGGTTTCAACAGTTTTTGTATGCGGCAAAATTCCTGTTCCCCCAAGATAGTCTCAATTTTTTGGACTGTATAACAAAAACATATAATCGTGGCGCAGAGACTTCGCGAGTGTCTGTAAGCGCGACGGGTGTTTTCACTTCTATTTTCTTCACTCTGGCAACTAGGCAAAGCGCGTCGTTGAGTTACGCCATTCAACACGCAATGCATCAAAAAGACGGAAAGTGAGGAACGGAGAGCCTTTACATTAGATTTCTACGGTTCTTCCGGTTCCCTCTGCATACCCTTCTAAGTGCAGGAAAAAACGTGAAGCTAAAAAAATTACGAATTATATTAATCGTATAAAATCTCAAGTACAATTAATATATTTTCAGTTATTCAATTATATATAAAATATGAAATAAAATCAATTGATCCTATAGTTGACTATACAATATAACTAAACAAAATAAAATCGAATGGCAATAAAATGTGAATAATCGTTAAAAAATCGATTTTATTGGTCATCGAAATCATGTTTAGCAACGATTGGCATAAATTAAACGCTATAAGCAATAATTTGATATGCAAATATCAGCCATTTATTTTATGAGATGATTTTTGTCTTAGAAATTTATTCTTGGTTTAGAATTTTTTGTATATTTATAATTTAAATATATTTAGGTATATGCTTCTGCTTGTAAACGCGATAGTTTGTTGGTTCGATTCCCACTTGGGGAAGATAGAATTTTCTATTTCTATTTTCTTCGCTCTGGAATCTAGGCAAAAGTGCGGCGTTGAGTTGTGCCACTCAACACGCAATACCTCGAAAATAGCGGAAACTGGGGATGGAGAAAGCAGGTTCCTGCTTTCTCTATCTCCACTTAAAGCGCCACTTCCGCCGCCTTAAAGCAACGGAGTGTCTTAGCACCAGGTTCGTATAGATCTTGCAGTTCCTTCTGCCTACCCTGCCATGTGCGGGATAAAAGCGTATAGCTAAAAAAATGTTTATATGTACACATCTACACGTAAGTATAAAATTTACGTTCTTAATCATTACTACATATATCATTTTTAGGAGTATTAAAAACTACCTTCGTCCATCTGTCACCTCCATACTATAGGATCGATTAATTTAGTAATGAAACTGTATGTTTTTTTATATAACGTTAAAACTAAAGATCGCAAAATTTAACGCCAATACGACAGTTCTATAAGATTGTTTATGTATAATAACACTGTATGGGAATAAATGAAATTCTATTCAATTTCAATTTGTCATTTCAAGTTTAATGCTTCTTTATATTCATTGATGAGCAGAAAGATAGGTGCGTCTCAGTATTATGGTGTCAAACGTTGCTGTCTAACCATGGAAGCGATATTTGTATATTTTAAACTAAATTAGGAAACTAAAGTAACATAAACTATAAAAGTAAACTAACATATATTATATTGATATTATTAACCTTTTAGAAGAGAGAGAAGAATCTACTTAGGATTCCATGGATTCACTGTGCAGTTGCCGGACAATTTCTTTGTACGAAGAGGAGCTCAGAGCAGCGTTTAGGACTTGTGATCGTTGTGTACGCATGCATAAACGTTTACCTTCATCGTCCAAGCTCCTCTCACTACCTAACCAATTCGAAATGATTCTACTAGTGCCGCCCTCAAAGTGTGTTCTAGAAATGAATAACTAATAGTTCTAGACAGGCCCAGATCTTTTAGTATACTATATAGAAATTTCGCTACTTCAACCGCATATAAATTAGCTTTAAACCTATTCATATCACTAAAGAAATAAATATATCGTAAAGAATTAAAGGTTTCAAGAAAGCGTGTCTCGAACCCGCGCCCGTTCGATACCACGCAAGAGGCGCAGGTTTAAAGTTAAGTTGATTAAAGCATGGAAAATTATATTTATTACTATATTAAAATTTTATTATACTTAATAATATAAACACATCAACACATATACTTAATAATATACACACACACAAATATATACTCACACAAAGCGCGGCGTTGAGTTCCGCCACTCAACACTAAATGCCTCCAAAAAGGCGGAATGTGGGGACGGAGAAAGCAGGAACTAAGTAACGTATTGTCTTAACACTAGGTTCCAATGGTTCCTGCAGTTCCCTCTTCCTACCCTGCCATGTGCGGGATAAAGCGTGAAGCTAGAAATCAGCCTCCTACAGAAAAAAGCTTAAGAAATTCCGTTTCCCCATTTCCGACTAATATTCAAGAATATGTGCGGGTAATAATACGTGAAGCTAAAAAAAAATTATACAAAAATAACGTCCATCGCATAAAACAAAAATAAAACAAATCGAATGTAAATATCGAAGCCCGAAATTGATGGATGGTGAAATATCATACAAATTACAAATGCAATATATATCTCGAACAATTTATAACATAAGCAACCGTATTTACGACCGGTTTTTTTATTTACACTTTATTACTAATGGAATAGGGTTTAAATACGTTTAATTTCAAAGATGTAACTGTCGAAATATACTTGAATGGATGCCTAGGTTTAATGAAGCAGAACAGACCTAGATCTCTAAGTGTCTGTAAAGTAAAATAAGTATACATACATGTTCAAAGGAATTCAATCCAATCTATAATTTTAAAAATAATATACATAGAAACTATTAATTAAACTGGGTGGGTTTTGTAATTAGAATTGAACTTTAGTCCTATGAGGACGTCGTGCGCAACGTGGCCATGTAACGCGACGGTTTAACTGGGTCGATCCCCAGTCGGAGGAGATGGATTTTTCTATTTCCTTCTTCTTCGCTGTGTGGCATCTAAGGCAAAGCGCGGGTTGAGTTCCGCCACTCAACACGCAATGCCTCGAAAACGGCGGAAGTGGGGCGGAGTAGCAGGTACTAAGTCACGGAGTGTCTTAACACTAGGTGCTTATGGTTCCTGCAGTCCCTTGCCTACCCTGCCATGTGCGGGATTAAAGCGGAAGCTAAAAAAAAAAAAAAAACTTTAGCATAACAAAATGTGTTGTTTATATGTTTTTAAATTCTACCAACGGCTAAGTTGGTGTGGACTGGGAACTGTTTAAATCAAAATGTTACTGTGGACGTTGCCGAGGACGCAGCGACCGTCTGTAGCGCGATGTTATAAGGTCGATTCTCACTCGAGGCGAGTGGCTCTCGTGTGTGCCGATTGAAAAAAGAATAGAAAACATTATAGTAAATCTACTTCTTACTCTCCATTTAGTATAATAAGTATAGATATTTTTTATAGTTTCTTTAAAACAAATAATATTGTTGTATAATATTATTAGTAAATAAAGATGTAAATTATTGCAAAAAATGTAAATAAACATATTTTTTATATCTGACAACCCTAGCGTCAGATCTAAGTAACCATTATAGCCTTCATTTGCATTGTTAATAACTTAATTTTCGCTGGTTATACTCAAAAATGCCCCACCGAATGGACTTCACATAAAAGGAGATACTTTAATTGGTTATTTGCAAATGAAATATGGCGTTGATGTCTGTTCTGATAATGTAATCTTTTATGTGACACGGCAAGATGGAAAGTGTTGTTAATAAGAATAAATGGTAAATACAAAATAATTTAAAGAATATATATATAATATAATATATATATATTATATATATATTTATATATATATTATATATATATATATATATATTATATATATAATATATATATATAGATATATATATATATATATATATATATATTATATATATATTATATATATTAATATATATATATAAATATATATAGATATATAATATTAATATATATATATATATATATTATATATATATATATATATATATATATATATATATATATATAATATATATATATATTATATATATATATATATAAATTTTTATTTTATATTTTATATATATATATATATATAATATATTCTATATATATATATATATATAATATATATATATTCTATATATATATATATATATATATATTATATATATATATATAGATATTATATATATATATATATATATATATGTCGCAAACCGGGTGAATTATTTACGCCATCTAGTGTACATGTTGATACGTGTTATTGAATCATTCCGGACGCCAGCGCCACGTAGTGGCCTCGATGAGAGGTTGGGTAAGCGTGCGCCAGAGGGGGACCGTCGGAATTTCACTTCACCCGAGAGTTCGGCGGCCGTGCGGTCACAGACCATCGCGCATTCCGGGTCGCCTACTTAAAAGTTACTGAGGGATTTATACCGTGGTTGAATTGTACAAGTGGGTTTCTTTGGATCCTCCGTCACCCACCGATAGACGCCAACATAGAAAAACTATGAACTATAACTGTCATGATGGCCCTCCGCCGTCATCAGAGTGGGATCAGCGCTGGCTCAAAAAAATGAAACGACATATGTGGCGTGCAATGTTCGAGCAACAAAACCAGCAGAAACATGCGAGCATTGATTGAGGCCCTGCAATCTTTAAGCAGGCTACCATGAAGAATACCCGCATTCGATCCTGAGAAGAAGGATTGTAATGCAAGATCTGGTGCGCGCCGGTGAACTTGTGTTTCGCTGAAAATCCCTCAAAGCGGCGGTCGACTTTTTTGACGGTCAGCAGGGCTAAAAGGTGAAGCATCAATTTGGTATCTCAAATAGACTACGAGGGTATCACGTGTGTGAATCAAAGCCCCTCTCTTCGCGACACGAGTTCTTTTCGACCGAAACATTGGCGGGTACCCTCATTAAGATGAGTGATGGGAAACCAAGTGTGAAAACGAAACACTGACCGCATTGGCAAGTCATTAATCTCGTCGTTGACCAACGATGGAAAGATGTAAACAAAGAAGAAATCGCCGTAGAAACGTACTCCGCCACTTGTCGCAGTTCCGAGCGCGACTTCAGGCATGGCATTTACTACGCAATGACAGCGAGGGAGAGAGAAATTACAGCAAGAACGGAAGGTAGTGTTTTTAACATGTAAAGCGCAAAATAACACCACCCGTGAACGGTCAAATACAACTGACGTGAAGCGAGCGAGAATGACTCAATTAAGTGTTTTAACTGTGGACAAAAGTTGGTCATAAGCGAGGTTGGACTGCAGAAGGTAAATCGATTTGACACGAGAAGGAGGCCCACACCTCCAACTACGTCGAGTCAAGCATCGCAGCAGCCGGCAGCCACGACCTTGGTGTGCTTAAATGTGGCAAGCCGTGTCATATCGCCGCGCGGTTGCAGCAGCAGCAGGCACGGCGCAGCGGCCCGTCATCGGCGGCACACACGCGGCGAGCGACGCATGTGACGTTTGCACAGTGGAGGCCACGCCGGGACATTAATACACAAGGTGAAATCAATTCAATGTACTTAGAGTCGGGGTGAGTGCTCATTAGTCAAGAAAAGTTTGTCATCAAATTTTCGTGGCAAGCGTCACACTATGTTGTTGTTATGGATTGGTATTGGTAAAACACAAGCATTTAGTTACAGAACAGATTTTATGGTGTGTAACGATTAACGGTCACCTCTAGAAATCTTTTACATGTTTTACCTGATAGTATTTACAAAGTACGTTATGTTAGGCCGTGAGATTTTCAATCGTGGTTTCGTGATAAATAGACAGCTACCGAGCTATCGTTCTAAGTTTGTTGTGTAAATTCGATTAGTCCAAATAGTGATCAATATATTACGATAGATTTAATTACGACGGGTGTAATCTGGTGGACAAAAAATCTACACTATTTGACGTGCTTAACAGTTTATAAGTATTTTTATTACGGTTTACCTTCAACGCGGAGTTAAACACGGGCGAGTATTAAAATTAAATAATTAATTCAACATCTCACAGTGCAGCGGCGACCGTTTTTATAGAAGGTTACCGAAAGAACGTAAAAATTGTGCGCCGAACGTTGTAAAGGAGTTCTTAGAAGGAAGATTATTAGGCATAGTTGTTCTCCATTGCGAGCGGCACTGCTGGTAAAGAACAACTGACGGCCCGATCGTATGTTGTATAGATTACCGCGAGTTGAATAGTCAAACCGTCTCTGATCGTACCGCTCCCTCTTATTTCTGACCAAATCGCGCGACGCACGGTGCTAAGTATTTTCTAATTAGATATGCGCTAGTGGTTTTCATGTAAATTCCGGTGAGTGAAGATTCCTAGAAATGACAGCGTTTATAACGAATGACGGACAATACGAGTTTTTAAACATGCCTTTTGGCTTAAAGAACGCTATCTCAGTATTTCACGGGCTATTATGAATGCTCTAGGTGATTGCTCATGATTTACCGTGACGTTATGTTGATGACATTTTTGATGTATTCTCCGACGGCACAAGTAGGTTTACAGAGACTTTTAGTACTGTAGTGGACATTGTGCCCTAAAGCTGGTTTCTCGTTGAACCTCCAAGAAGTTGCTCCTTCCTCCAAGACGAAGGTAGAGTTCTGGGAGTCGAAGTAGAGTCGGGTCAGATTAAAACCCAATAGTAGAAAGGTAGAGGCCTTAACTGCTTTTACCGCCCCTGAAACGGGGAATCAACTACGACAGTTATAGGTCTAGAGTCCTATTTCGACAGTTTATCAAAGATTTTTCTAAAATTATTGGCTCCCTTGCACGATACTTCATGAACGGCGAATAAATTGGAAACCTGAACATGAATTCATTCGTCAAAAAGTAATTCTGTTCTAACGAGTGACCTATATTGTGACCTATGACCCAGAGCTCCGGTAGAGCTGCATACAAGACGCGATAGTTTAGGCTATGGGAGCAATATTCTTTCAAGCAAAAATATACAAGCAGTTGTAGTAGCTTATTTCAGTAAAGAACATCTCGCAGCAGAAAGCCCACAAGGTATCACTCGTACGATATTGAAACACTCTTCGCTTGCTGTAAATTCTACAAGCATTTAGGCAAATATCTTCATGGCAAAAGTTTACTGGCTTTACGATTGTAATTCGTTTAAAAGCTTTCTCAAACTAAAAAGGAGCTCCTCCTCGGGCGCATAGATGGTGGTCTTCTACAGTCATTGTTTTGATGTCGTATATAGAGAGGGCAAACGAGGAGCATGTAGAATTTCTTCTCGCGGAAACCCGTGTCACTGATACAAAAAGCAGTACATCGTGTTAGTCTAAAACGCGTTGACGTAACTGCGCTTTCCCTAACTGGCTCCAGCGGAACAACAGCGCCGGACGTGAGATTTTAAAAATAATAAACTGACTTAGGAGAAAATCGTTTAGATGAACATAGCAACAAAAAACTTATGTGGTAAGATCAGGAATCTTACACCGCAAAATAAGGCGCAACGGTAGAACTCAGAGCTTACCTTATTTACCTCGTGCTCTCAGATGGTCCGTAGTAATATTTTCAGACGCTATTGTTCATCTTGGTGCCGAAAAACACTACTGAAAAAACTGTTTCATTATATGGTTTCCGGGGAATGTCTCAAATGTTAGAAAATTCCTTTATAATTGGTTACATTGGAAAGTAGCAAAATCGCATTCTGGTTAAATGAAGCCGAATGCATTCACTACCTAAAGTAACGACCTCCGTGGCATACCGTATATAGGACGCGACGGGGGTAAATTAGCGGCAAAAATCAAAAATAATTAAAAAGGAATAACATTTTCGTGTTAATAGATGCGTTTACGAAGTAGGGTTACTCTTTCATTCGACAACATTGACTCAAAAAGTAGCATGACACGCCGTAACTTAAAAAGTACAGCTCTATTTTGGTGCTACAAGTCGCATAATAGCGATCAAGGACGTTGTTGTTTGCGATATAAGGAATTTCGTTGCTTTTTGGGTTGGTAAAAATATTGACGTACATCTGATAGCGACCGGTCATCTCGTGCGAAGGCAAGTAGAGGAGAGTTAGTGTGTTCTTAAATCAATGTTAACTGCGGTAGAAACCAGCGATCATAAAGCGTGGCAGGATACTATAGGCGAGGGTCAATAGCAAAAATTGTACGTTGAATAGAGTTACAAAAGCTTATCCATTGAACTTATAATCGGGGAAAGTTGCAAGACCGTTGTCATTGATGTGTAGCGAAGTAGAGACGATGTTGTTTGAACGAAATCCGCGAGATCGCGCAGCTGAGAATATCATAAAAGGTGCGAATATGGTAAGACTCGATTTGATAAAACAAAGCTAAATTAAGAATTTTGCAGTAGGTGACTTGTGTTGTGGATAGAAATGAAGAACGGAACCAAACAAAGTTAGATACCAAGTTAGGGTCCGTTTAAAGTAATGAGGTTTGGATGGTGATCGTTAATGTTAAAGGCTTAAATTCTAAGCGTAGTACCAATATGCACACGATAGATTAGAAAAGATGCCAGCAGGTCATTTACCAGTCGAGGTGATATTGATGTAGTTGTAACGATATTGCCGAGTAAGCTTTAATGTGTGTAGGACGAGTAAGGGTGCTAGCGGCCGGATGTATCGACCGTAACTGTAGTTATTACGTAGCCGTAGCCGGTAGACGTCGGCATCTTTGAGGCAACTCAAGTAGACCGTGGGTGCGCGGTCGCGCGTTTAATCAGGCGGAGGTCGGGGTCTAAGAGAGACCATTATGGTGTGTAGTCCGGGGTGATACACATGGTTTCGATCCACGCGGTGGAGGCGGCAGGGCAATGTGGGATTCGGCCAGTCGCTAGAGAAGCGTGGCGCTAGAGTTTTACTCGTTAGAGTTTTGAAAGTTTAAAGTAATGTGGATCAGTTTAGTGATAATGTGGAATAAAATGATGTGGTATCTGGCGGCGTGGGGATCTTGATTGAATCGTAATTTTGATTATTTGAATTCCTATTGTTCGATAATGTTTTAAAGTAGACTTGAAGTTGAGTTGTTAACTGAAATTAAACGGTAGTGATCTAAGAGTTTCTTTATTTATCCGATGTGTGTGTAATGTTAGAAGTGGCCGAGCAGAACAAGGTTTTCCCGTGGTATGTTTTGTCGGCAGGTTAACCATCACACGAGGACGTGTGCAAGCAGGATGGCCGTGTCGCAACCGGGTGAATTATTACGCCATCTAGTGGTACATGTTGACTACTGTGTTATTGAATCATTTCCGGAACGCCAGCGCCACGTAGTGGCACTCGATGGAGTTTGTGTAAGCGTGCGCCAGAGGGGGAACGTCGGACTTCACTTCACTCCGAGCGTTCGGCGCGTGCGGTCACAGAACCATCGCGCATTCCGGTCGCCTACTTAAACTGTTACTGAGTGATTATTATACTGTGGTTGATTGTACAAGTGTGTTTCTTTGATCCTTCGTCACCCACCGATAGACGCCCACATAGGAAAACTATGAACTATAACTGTCATGATGGCCCTCCGCCGTCATATATATATATATATATATATATATATATATATATATATATATATATATATATATATATATATATATATATATATATATATACTTATATATATATATATATATATATATATATATATATATATATATATATATATATATATATATATATATATATATATATACTTATATACTCATATACCTTAACCTAAGTCACTCTCTCTTTCTCTGTCAACATTGTATAAAAAATATCATCATACAAAATATGCAGGTCATAAAATAAACACCTTGTTTTATTATTTTGTATAAAACATATTATGTATATTTAAATATAGCTTCCTTTTGTTTTCAATTTATGGACATGAATGCGTGTATACAATTATTTACGGGAGAAAGTGGAATGAAGGATTTATCACGGCATAAGCTATCATTTGCCGGGCGGTGGTACCGTTGACGACTGTTATCAAAAACAAAATTATTTAGCGATTTTTGGTAGCGGTTATACACTTGTCCGATATGGGCAGTTGGGCAGCCTTTCGGCTTTTTATACGGAAATTGTGTTAAATTTAAGGTCTTTGTTAAGTGCTTTTGAAATTGTCTTTATTGTGATTTCGTGATCTGGGTTTTAGATGATGATTCCTTTTTTTTAATAATTAGTATTTTTGTTATATAAGTTAAATAATATTCATTAAAAATAACTTAATATTCATTTATTTTAATCAAGCGTAGATTATTTTTTACCATATTTTACCTTTTTTATTTTATCTGTAGGCATAAGAAACTTCTTAGTTAATTGACGATACTCCACATCATACTTTCTCCCACCTGAGCTGGAAAATTATCCATTTCCTTAGAGAGCATCGAACTCGTAACCTCTGCGTTAACAATCAGACCCACTGAATCACTATGCCCTTTATAAAAAACAGGTATGGTTATATTATATTTTGCTGGTTAATACTCAGTCTATGGAAGAAAGGTGATCTAAGCTTGACGTAATATAGAGATCTATTAAAAACCCTCCATATTATCTTGAGCATACTTAAGTGTCTACAAAAATGAAATTGTCAGCTTTATATAAAGTCGTTAAGTTACATTCAGCTAGATAATAAATAAAAATGATTTAGTGTGTAAAATGTTTGTATCTGATATAATAAATAATTCTATGCTTAAAAGGAGAGATTTTTCAATAAATGTATTGAATTCACTATCTAAGTGGTCTGTTTTATATAAACTGCGCTAACCGGTGGTAAATTGCTAAGAGATTTTAAGTAATTTCAAAAATTATTATCATTGGGGCTACGTAGGCCCTCAGGTCGAAAACAACCGTATTAACGTACTAATTCCTTTGTAATTAATACACTCGAAAAACCTACACGATCCTCAAATTGTGTAATTAAAAATATTTAAAAATTCCACAGAGCGTCGTGTCGGTAACTTCAAAAAATAAAACACTATAAAATACATTACATACATTTACGAGAGAACATTCAAAATTCCTTGAATGAAATTCGGTGAAAGTAATTTGGCAGTAAGCTCATTGTGAACTTTACTCCCCTGTGATAAGATACTAGCTAGAGTAGTTAAGCTTCATTCATAAAGGGTGTTGGCAATTAAAATTAAACTTTATTCAAAAGTAATAAGATATAAAATGTAATATTAACATAATCCGAATATATACAATCAGCTGTTCACTCTCTCGGTACTTGCAACTTTAATTACTTCAGTGGTTAGCCGAAAGAAATTGTTACTTCAAAATAATTATTAATAATAGTCGTAGATATATATGTTAGAGCTTCACATATAACACAGGATAACAGAGAGAATAGTGTTAAAAATCAACGTGTTACGTGTTGGAATTCAATGGATGTCTATGGAACAAAGGTGATCTATGCTTGACATAATATAAAGATCTATAAAACCAGACTATGTTAACATACTTAAGTTTTTGCAACAAGTAAATTGTCAGCTTTTATACACGGGTTTTCTATAAAATTATTTGGTAACATTCTGATAGATTACTTAATTGTCCAATTTTATTTTTATTTTTAGCTTCACGCTTTTATGGGCATAGGCAGAGGAAACTGCGGGAACTATATCAACCTAGTGTTAAGACACTCCGTTGCTTAGTTCCTGCTTTCTACGTCCCCACTTTCTGCCTTTTTCGAGGCACAGAGGCAACACGCAGTGTGTTGAGTGGCGGAACTCAACGCCGCGCTTTGCCTAGTTTCCAGAGCGAAGAAAATGGATATAGAAAAATCCATCTTCCCCGAGCAGGAATCGAACCCACAAACCGTCGCGTTTACAGGCAGACGCTTACGCCTCTGCGCCACGGCGACCCTCAATTTAAAATTTTAAATCAAGTTAAAATTTTAATTTGATTTAAAATTTTAAATTGATTTTTAGTAGTAATAAAGAGAAGTTTACCTTATTACGTTATTTCCATTACGTTGCTAGTTCTAAGTAATAAGAGAATTTATTTATTGTGTAAAATGTTTACATATTACATAATTCTGTTATAAAAGCTTTAAGGAAGTAAATGAAGCGATTTGTCTGACTAGAGCTGAAAAATGACGATATCCAAGAATAATAATCGAATAAGAATCAATTTCATGACTGTCATATTAAAATACAATTGATATTCGGTGGATTGATTGAAAAAGTAGGCATTACTTTGGATTCAAACCAAGATCGACCGCAAATACATTAACACCTACAATGTGACGACAACTGTAATTACAAATTAATTTCTAGAGTATATGTTAATTGAAAACTACAAATTAAATCCAGTCTCATGTGTTGCAATATATCAATCATTGTACAATCTCACACCTCGCGTTATAAATCAAATCTAAATGACTTTAACACGTTTCATATCTATATTTTGATATTAATATTTAATATTAGAGCAATCAGATGTAATTTTTTACTTAATAGTGTTTCAAATAAACTTAAGTCACAGGTCTTAAGCAGACAGTGGAGTACTTTTTTACTATATTGTGGATAATGGGCTTAGAAATGCAAAATGAGTGGCTAACTATAGGAGAATTCTGTATCCTTTTAGCTTTAAAATGGTGCACCCTAATTCACTACTGGTCTCCAGTACTACTAGAATTCTACCTAAATGCGTAACAAATGACTCTTCCAGATCAAAGTAGTTTAGTAAGATGGGGTAAAGCTACCGATAAATTTTGTTATATCTGTAAAGAGGCAGTGGGGACAGCTAAACATATGCTGGTGGGGTATAGGGTACCTTGGACAGTGGTCAATACTCGCGTCGCCATGACAAAGTACTAGAAATCATATGTAAGCTGTTAGTTTTTCAGTAGCAAGAGTACAGAGAAACATTACAACCAGCAAACGCTTAATAGAGTTTGTGAAAGAAGGCTCTTATAAAAAACCTGCACAAAGCCTTTCTTCATATTAGATCCAGCTTCTGATTTGACACTTGTGATGAACTCGTATGAGAAATAGTATAGAATCTCTGAAGATATTTGTATTTCGTTATTCAAACCGGATATTTTTCTTTATTCTCGAAGCCTAAAACGGGTAGTACTGGTAGAACTTACAGCTCCGTGGGAAACAACTATCCCGAAGAGTCACCATCTTAAACTCAATAAGTATTTCGATCTTGCAAACGAACTGACCAGGAATAGGTTTAGAGCTAGCTTATACGCGGTTGAAGTAGGAGCGAGAGGTATCACAGCGAAATCTCTCTATAGTTTACTAAAAGATCTCGGCCTGTCTTGAACTACCATAAATTCATTTCTAGAACGCACTTCGAAGGCAGCTTTGGTAGAATCATTTAAAATTTGGTTATATAGTGGGAGGAGCTCGGACAGTGAATGTGAGCGTTAAAGCATTTTAAAAGGGTCCTTTAAACCTACACTTGGGTCGCAAGTCCCAAGCGCTGCTCGGAGCTCTTCTTCCCACAACATGATGAGCATGTTGCATGAACTCACAAGTTTTAATTCTGAAAAGCTTTACAATGTTTGTAATAAACATAATAATAAACATAGTGGAGTAAGTTAGTTAGTGATTCAGTCTGTCTGCCAGTTATTCAGATATTTAGTTAGTTAGTCAGTAAAGGGACTTCCTTTACTGACGGAACTTGGAATCTCGCCACGTCCATATTGTAGTGTATCTTTTTTTTTTCTTTACTTTTAAATGTAATATACTTCAAAACGAAGCATTGATTTCAATCTTGACTATACTTGTATAGACTAATTGTGAATATTATTCTATAATAATCTTCAAGAAAACATAGAGTTAGATTTCACTCACGACTATGCTATACAAATGTCGCCATATTAGGTTCAATAGTATGTGTTGCGATGACCATGCTTCATCCTGTGATATATGTGCGCTCACAATAACGCTAAACTAGATCAAAGTTACTTTAAATTATATGTGTACTGTATGCAAAAAAATATGCATGAGAATCGTAATTATGTGTAACATAATTATATTAGAGTTAAGAATTCTTGTTTTTTACTAGTTTCACGTTTTTTTATTACTTTTGATTCTGCATATAGCAGGGTAAGCAGAGGGAACTAATAAAATCAGAGAAACCTAGTGTTAAGACACTCTTTTCCCTGCTTTCTCCCTTTTTCGAAGCGCTCTGTGTTGAGTAGCGGAACTCAACGCTAGTTGCGCTTTGTCCTCATAGGATTCGAACCCTATCTGTATCCTATCCTATCCTATCCTATCTATCGTAGCATCTGCCTGTAAACCCTTGCGTTTACAGGCCGATGCTACGCCTCTGCGCACGACAGTTCTCGATCTTCCTATCGTTTTAATATAAGATAATAAACATTCCTAAAGTGTTATTAAAAAAAATGCTCGGTACATACGATGATATAAAGATGACTAAATGTAAATTCATTTCAAGATCTCCTTTTATCCTCACCAGAGCGAGGAATTGAAAATAATTTATTTACCTAAAAGGAAACCGAACCTACAACTGTCGCGTTATTATTGTACTACGACGGCCTAAAATATTTAGTTAATAAAATAACAATTCAATTTATACAAATCAATAGGCGCTTATTCGATAACCGTACAGTACGTACGACATAGTTTTTATGTCAAGGTGAAATTGCTAATCATGATTTTTGCCATTGACTGGTGTTTGGTGTTGGCTAACACAGAAGTCACGCCAATATTTGTATATAATGTTTATTTTGAGGCCAAACTATGCGGAGTAACAATAGAACGCTTAGTAATATAGTAATTGTATTTAAATATGGTTTTGCATTGCGATGCGCTGTTATAGTGTAGTTTGAGACCACCACCTACCTCTATGACTAAGTGTATGCGTTTTTTTACCTTTTTTCTTTATAGTACATGAAGTGAGGCAGGTGGAGAAAATGTGGTGTCAAAATACTCCGTTCTCCACTTTCCGTGTATATAGAAGACGTTTTACATTGAGTGGTGGAGATCTACTTTGCATTTGTCTCAGGAAAGTGGAGAGTAAAATTATTAGTATATAATCTATATAAAGCAATATTCTCGGTCCGTAGTCATTGGGAAAATATTTTCCTACCTTATTTATAATAATATAAATATTTGCCCGATATATTGAAAATATAATGCAATGTATATTCTGCACAGTAAATTGAGTTGAAACTGAGTACAGTGTGTATATCACCAGGTTTTCTTACCACACACACACACACACACATATATATATATATATATATATATATATATATATATATATATATATATATATATATATATATATATATATATATATATATATATATATATATATATATATATATATATATATATATATATATATATATATATATATATATATATATATATATATATATATATATATATATATATATATATATATATATATATATATATATATATATATATATATATATATATATATATAGAACATCCAGAAATTGGACTGTAAATGTCTTTATCTCGCAACATGACGCGGGTCCATGTCTAACATGTCAATCTCGTTAAGGGCTAAAGTACTAATAAGGCGAACACGGGAACAATGCGGCAACTACTCATATGTTGTCATTCGACTGTAAGGCTATAGTATAATTGTAAAGACTTGGTTACACTATTCATTGTATATGTTACTTACTTATATATTTTGCTTGATATATGCTGTAAAGTAAAAATAATGGAATAAACAATATTTACAATATTATTTTAATAGTATTGAACCCACAAGCATATAACGTGAATTTTTAAATATCATAACCCTAATTCTAAAGATAGCTATTTTTCCATTGGTCAATTGAATTAAGCGGAAATAGAGCCAATTAATTCGTGCTTGATGAAAAGCTTGAAATTGTACTTTTTTACAAAAAAAAGCAAAATTTTATTTTTTTTACAAAAACAATTATATTGACACGATAACTACTGTATATTATTATTAAGATTATTTCTACGAATTCCATACTTAATAGATGGAATGATTATCGTGATAGAAAAAGATATTTTTTTTCCGCCTTTAGCACAAAATGCGCTCAAAAAATAAAGGTATTATTGCACCGTTGTCTTAAACTTGTTCTTACAAATATCCATATTTTTACACAATCCTTTTATGTATTATACACTATTGTGAAAGAGGCGTTACGACGCTAATTTATCTCATAATCTGAAATGTAACTCGAAAACCTTAATAGGCAACACTCCGAGTAACTTTCTAAAGGCATTTAGGGATTTTTAGATACAACTCTCATAATTGTGTTTGTATATGACGATTCAAAGGGAAATTAATTGTTATTGCTTAATTCTAAATTATGGACGTTCTCGAATTGGTATGGAAAGCAAGTTGTTGAAAGTAACGTTTTTAGAGATAAAGCCTTCTTATATACTTAGTCTGGCCATAAATACTGTTACTATTCAAATAAAGAAAATATTACGTTTGAATTTGGAATCTGTCATTTTTATATGATTGCTTGATGTGTTTTCTTATTTTCGCGCCATTATATTGTTAAATATTTTGTTATATTAAAATGGAGTGGGGTGATAAAGAGAACCGAATCGCTGTGATTGCCTTACATAAAGTAGGTATGGAGAAAAGTGCAATTTTTAAAACCCTCCACCCGCTTGGTATTAGTCAAATGTTTGTTTACCGGGCTATTGATAGGTACAATGATACCTCCTCTGTTTGTGACAGAAAAAGATCTGGCCGTCCACGTACCGTTCGTGTGAAAAAGGTGATTAAAGCAGTTAGGGAAAGAATTCGAAGAAATCCTGTCCGTAAGCAAAAGATTTTATCTCGGGAGATGAAGATATCTCCTAGAACCATGTCGCGTATATTAAAAGATGACTTAGGACTTGCAGCCACTTGCAGCCTGGTCACTTCTTAACTGATAATTTAAAGAAGAATAGGGTGGTAAAATCCAAACAACTACTTAAGCGGTACGCAAAGGGAGGTCACAAAAAAATTTTGTTTACGGATGAGAAAATTTTTACAATTGAGCAGTATTTTAATAAACAAAATGACCGTATTTATGCTGGAAGCTCTAAAGAAGCTTCGCAATTAGTAAACAGAGTACAACGTGGGCATTATCCCACTTCAGTGATGGTTTGGTGGGGTGTTAGCTATGAAGGGGTGACTGAGCCATATTTTTGTGAAAAAGGTATTAAAACGTCGGCACAAGTTTATCAAAATACCATTCTTGAGACGGTAGTTAAGTCTTTAACTAACACCATGTTCAATAACAAAGAATGGTGCTTTCAACAAGACTCGGCACCGGGTCATAGAGCTCGATCCACCCAATCTTGGTTGAAAACTAACGTTCCGGACTTTATCAGCACTGAAAACTGGCCGTCGTCAAGTCCTGACCTAAATCCATTGGATTATGATTTATGGTCAGTTTTAGAGAGTAAGGATTGCTCTAAACGCCATTATAATTTGGAGTCCCTAAAACGATCCATTCGGTTGGCAGTGAAGAATTTTCCTCTAGAAAGAGTTCGTGCTGCTATTGATAACTGGCCTCAACGTTTAAAAGAATGTATTGTAGCCAATGGGGACCACTTCGAATAAACATTGTATATTTGAATAGTTATATATTGATGTATTAAACTAACTCACTATGAAAGGAACGAACTAATGTTACGTATAAAAAAAAATCGTGCTTTTATTTATACAATATTTATGGCAAGATAAGTATATTGTTCGGTTATATGACTAAGCAGCAAATTTTGTAACATAAAGACCATGATATGAGCTTTTTTAATATGGATGTATGATTATGTAAAAAGTACCCTATATCAGTATATAGCTACGTAGAGAATTAAACATATACTAAGGATACTTGTTTTATATATATATATATACTATACATAATATATTATATATATATATATATATATATATGATATATATAAATTAATATATATATATATATATATATATATATTAATATATATAATATATATATATATCTATTATATATATATATATTATTACTATATTTATATATATATATATATTATTATATATATATTATATATATATATATATATATATATATATATATAGATATATATTATATATATAGATATTGATATATATATATATATATATATAAAAATATATAATAATATATATATATATATTATATAATATATTATATATATATATATGATATATATATATATCTATATGTATATTAATTATATATATATATATAATTATATATATATATATATATTAGATAATATATATTGATATAATATATATATATTATAGATATAGATCTATATATATATATATATATATATATATATATATAGATATTATACTATATACATATATATATATGATAGATATATATATATTCTATATATCTATATATATATATTATATATATATTATTAATAATATATATATTATACTATATATATAATATATATAATATATATATATATATATATTATATATAATATATTCTATATATATCATATATATATATAATATTATATATACATGATATATATATATCATATATTATATAGATATATATATATATATAATATATATTATATATATTATATATTAATATATAATATATATATTATATTATATATAAATATTATATATATATATATATATATTTAGATATATATATATAAATATATAGATATAAACCTTTTAGATTATCATTTAAGAGACACGAGAACTGATTTCGAAATCCCCCCCCCCCCAGTGATTTTCATTAAGTGATGTTTGTATATTCAAGGAGTTTCACAGTCGCTCATTTAACTAAGGACCTAAGGACAGTTGGGTATACAAAATGTGATCGAAAATAGCCCATATAAATCTTTATACCCCTCTAGAATGTCAAGTAGATTACGCATATTGTAGGATTGCCGTAAATTTTGTAATATATATATATATATATATATATATATATAATCTCTATATAATATATATATAATTATACATATATTTCATATAATATATATAAAATATATGATATATATATATATACTATATATTATATATTATTATATATATATTATATAGATATTATATATATATATTATATATATATATATATATATATAATCTCTATATAATATATATATATATATATAATCTATCTATATATATGATAAAGCATTCTCTATAAATGACGAGGTTATTGCCAACATTACTGGTTGAATTCAAACAATGTATTTCTGTAGAAGTCATTGTGTTCTATAACTGCTTTCTGCTGTGAAATAAATATAAAGTAAATACCTACAGCACTAATAAAAACGAAAATAATAAAAAATTAAATTTACTATACTCATATTTTCTCAAGGCATTATATAACGTTGTAAAAGGTTCGTTGTATAAATTTATAGTTCATTTTGCTTTAATACTACAGGTACCGATATTCAAATTGTGTCCATACTATAAATATAATACAACATTACGTATTATATATTTATTGATTTGGTTAAATGTAAATGTGTCATCGCAATTTTCAAGCACAGCGGGGTTCGGTAGTAAAGTGAGTGGAGTTGGTAATTTCATTCTATCTTAGATTTGTAGGCGTCACGGTGCATCAACGCATGTAGTTATAGATTGTGGTTAAGGCACTCTTCTACGATTTCAACTTCGAGACTCAAGTGCGGACAGTCAAACGCTGCTGCTGTCGTTCGCTACAAGGTTAAAAAAAAACTAGTTTATTATTGTTATATTGCATATATTACTATTATACGTGCTTCACGCTTGATCGCATATAGCAAGATAAGCAGAAAGAACCGTAGGAACCTGGAAACTTAGTGGTAAGCCACTCCATTTTACTTTATGTATATAGAAATACTAAAAAATATAAACCATATACTGAAGGTTTCATATATCTAATGACCTGGGAATTTTAAAGGGACTTGATATATGATAAGATATTTTGGGAGTTTTTTTTAAAATAAAATATTACTTATTGTTTCGATTATACAGATTCTATTTTAAGTGACTTCACTATAGAAAATCAAACAAAGGAACTGGGGGCGGGATCTCCATTTTAATATTGCTAGGAGGAGGCGACACATATTTGTTTTTAGCTTATGGATGTATCCGTTCATAGCATGGTAGGCGGAGGGAATCCTAGGTTGAAACTCCATTCCACTCTTTCCAGGGTTTACGGGTATTTTTGATATAAAAGAAAATATAGAAAACTATACGTGAAATTATTTGTATTAATTTATACAGCCTAGATACGTCGTGTAGCATATACTATTTAACATATTTGGCATACAGTAATTATGGTCTAATGATCGGCACCGTCAAAGTAACTAGTATAGTCAGCTATTGCTACAACATTAAACGGAACGTGAGTCCACATTCTTGTATTTCTCTGAAACTAAATACGTTGAACAATGGATCGTGGAGCTTCCTGTCTGTTTTCGATTTGCGGTGCAAACACACACGCTTAAAGATTGTTTAAAACATTTTGTATATATATATATATATTCTATCATTAGATCTATATATATATTATAATACTATATATATATATATATATTTATATATATATATTTTATATATATATATATATAATATATATATTTATATATATATATATATTATATATCTAATATATATACCTAACTTATTTATAACTAACTATAGTCACGTGCGTTTAAATAACAAATATATACATGAATATATATCCATTCTGAAAAAAAAAAATTAGAACAAATTTTTTGTTTTTTACAATTAACGAGATTCGTTATAGAATGAAGGATATAATATGATTTAGTTAATCATTTCGCACATGCAACGCTTTACTTAAAATTTTATAAATAATAGATAATCAAAACGAATGAACATATATTTTTCCGCTACCGCTGATACCTTAAAGTTGCCTAACATAACCGATAAACCACAAATTGTGGACTCCCGTGTCTGTAATAATGGACTTGCAATAATTGCTTCCCGTCTGACGACAGTTTGCGTAGCCTTGCATGTTAAGGATCCAGTATTGTTAAATTATTACGCATTTAAGAAAACACCTCGTATTACACGGTACTTTTACAACTCAACGCGTTTTATTTCGAATTGGTTACTGGAGTGTCTTTACGCGTTTTTTCTATCTACTACCTATCTACAGGTAGGAAAGGAAAGTATGCAGAAAATATATGTATTTCTTTTACATATTCCTTTTGTTGGGTAAGTTAAATGTTGCATTGAAATCCTAGATTTAGTGAGATTTTTACTCTTTGTTATACTGATGAAAAATTTATATAAAATATACATATAATCTCATCAATTTGAACACCTACATATGTAAATTTCATATTTGAAATGGAAATTGTTTAACATCTGTAAAAGCAATGTGTTCATAGAACTACGTATATAATACTGAGGGTCCATCGTTGAGATGATCTGTTCTTTACTTTCATTTTTAATTTGAGACAAAACCCAGATATGTCTTACCAGGTAGAGAAATATTTATTTATTTATTTATTTTCCACTTAGAATCAATAAGATGATCACTTGTGTACGTCAGATAGAGCGAACGGAAGAGTGTCAAAGGAGCCCAATTTGATAATAAATATCGAATTGAGCCCCTCTGAAACCTACACACTCCACGACTTAAAACTAAAGTTACAAGGGTTCCAAGCGCGGCCTGGTGAGAAGAGCCCACAACAAACTCCGCCAGGTTTCCCTAAACCTATTGTGATCACTTCACAAACGTAATGATAAAAACATAATGATAAAAATAAAATAAATAATTCATTTTACCTCACGAGAATCGAACTCACGATCACATCACGTTCACATTTATACACCTAACCTAATTATACCTAAAAAAACTCAATCAATCTACTTAGATGTTTAAATACAGCTTGTCACTTAGTGACTTACTTCGTTATGAGAGCCATACGAATGAATCTTTGTAATATAGGATAATTTATGAAAGAGATTTATCGATTGAATAATATCTTTTTTATTATATATATAGAAATATCTTATACATATACATAAAACAGAATAAACATATAACACATGTTTAAATAAGCAGTATGTATCTATATCTAGTTATTACCTCTGCCCTCGCTATATAATATATATATATATATATATATATATATATATATATATATATATATATATATATATATATATATATATATATATATATATATATATATATATATATATATATATATATATATATATATATATATATATATATATATATATATATATATATATATATATATATATATATATATATATATATATATATATATATATATATATATATATATATATATATATATATATATATATATATATATATATATATATATATATATATATACCTACACAATTTATTTCTAGTAGGTAACTTTTACCTCTTTTGTTTCTTATATAATAATAAAATTAATTTTGAATTTTACAATAGATGACTGCTGTCGTGAACAAAAACTAATAATTAGATTACTAATTTTGTTTTTTGTAAAAACTTATCTTACAAGATATCCTGAAAAAATCTTATATCCTACACAAGTACAATAATATTCATATTACTTCAACTTTTTATGTTAAAGATACATCACCTAGTAAAATATTAATGTTACGATCTGAATTAGTTGTGTACTCTGTGCCCGTCTGACTCAATTCCAAGGAATTACGTGAAATATTGAATTACAGTGGGTCGTCGTGGTCTGAAAATTCACTGAACGCGTTTCATAAGCCGACTCGATCCTGTAGGTGTTTCTAAATGAACTAATTTGCTTATATTTTAATATATATTAGTTATTGTAAGCAATTATTTGGTTGGCACTTTATTTATTGGGACGTATACTAAGTTTCTTATTACTCTATGTGCTTTTCAATCATAAAGATGTTAGGCTTTAAGTCTTATTCAATACTTTGAAGGACATTTTATTAATTAAATTTAATTTAATTAGCGGTTTATATATATATACATATAAAGATATCAGTAGGTATAGTATAGTACTGTAAACAATAAGCGAGTTGGCCTCCGGCAGCGCTGTTTCAATCTCCTTAGACTTACAGGGGATATTTACATTGTTGATTTCAAAACATGTAATGTATTTCGAAACTTTGATTTAATTGTGTTTTGTAACAAATTGAAGTTCTTTTGTATTTATATAAATCTTTATATAAAATTTTAAGTGAAGCTCTTTTTCGTATTTGTATACAAAAAAAGTAGAGTAGAAAGGCCTATATACTTCGTTCTCCATTTGGAGCTCATCTCCTCGCTTCATTTTACATAAACAACGGAATTGTATTCATAACTCGATCTCAACAATTAAATGATGTGTATACTATGCCATAGAAGCCTTATAACGTTAATAAGCTAATTTAGATGTGTAATTTCAGCTCGGGTTACCAAAACAGGCAAAATATTAGTAAAGAAGAAGACGAAGAGGACCGTCGTGGCGCAGAGGCGCAACGTCTGCCTGTAACGCGACGGTTACTGGGTTCGATCCCCAGTCGGAGAAGATGGATTTTTCTATTTCCATTTTCTTCGCTCTGGTAAACTAGGCAAAGCGCGGCGTTGAGTTCCGCCACTCAACACGCAATGCCTCGAAAACGGCGGAAAGCGGGGACTGAACAACGGAGTGTCTTAACACTAGGTTCTCATGGTCCCTACAGTTCCCTCTGCCTACCCTGCCTTGTGCGGGATAAAGCGTGAAGCTAAAAAAAAAAAAAAAAAAAAAAAAAAAGACGAAAAAAAGAAGAAGTTTTAGTTCAAATCATTTAACACGTGCTAAATGTATAAGCTAATCATTTGTGTTACAAAATTTAACTTTCAAACGTATCGGGGACGTGACGCGAATTCAATTCTAGAACAATACGTTTCTGAATTTGACGCGCTTTGTTTTTAATAGAAAACAAAAGAGTGATTGCTTCACAATGGCGTTACAGATCGTAATGGTAATAAGTTATGTGTTCTGTAACATCCGTTGTTAGTTTTAAAAGAGATCTAATTACTGGAGGTTAATTTTCATATTTATTGAGTTTTAAATTAGGATTAAATTATTATTTTTTTAGCTTCACTTTTTATCCCGCACATGGTAGGGTAAGAGAGAAGTGCAGGAACCATACGAACCTAGTGTTAAAACACTTCGTTGCTTATTCCCTGCTTTATTCATCCCTGCTTCCCGTCTTTTTCAAGGTATAGCATGTCGAATGGCGGAAATCAACGTCGCACTTTTGCCTAGTTGCCAGAGTGAACAAAATGTAAGTACAAAAATCTATAATAAGTTCTTTGATTTCCACGATTTTTATACATTTACAAATAAACAAATTAATCGCGTATATTGACTTTTTTTTGTAAAACTCGACGTTTCAAACACTTTGCAGTAGTCCGTGGTCACGGTTAAACTGAGGTGACATTCGTCTGTCATTTGATATAATTATTATATGAAACTACCGCCAACGGTTTCTGAGTTGCCTCGCTTACTGTCCTGGATTTCTGCCGAATGAGCTGACTGTATCCTGCCCTCTGGGATGGTGTGATTGGGATTTTAAAGTTTTTATAATATATTTTGGGATCCACTTATAAAAACTTTAAGATCCCATCAAGCAGTGATATTATGTCAATCGAGGTTTTTACATGCAGGCGTATTGGTAGGGAAATATTCTAAAATATTGTAATTTAGTGAATAATATCGTTAATTGTTGTGAACATAAGTTTTATAAATATATAATTTTGTAATTGTTTTTCTTTTATTAAAGGGGAATAAACATATTGAAACATTGCAATATTAACTTTTCCTTTGTTGACTTAACCTTTTGATACTTAAATAGCTTTGGCTGGACATTTTCCATATTTATATTTTACTTATTACTAATTGTAAATAAGAAATGACAATCTAAAATAATCAAAACAGAAAACTTCTATGAAAAATTTACCGATAAATTATTTCTTTCACAATATCCACCCCTATACTATCCTAGATATATCTAAGATACTAAATAACTAACCAATATCTAATATTTACATCCTCTCTATCTATAACCTATCGGCCTACGCGCGTCAGGATATCACGTTAAGGCGGTATAGACATCGAATCTAACTTAGTTTATGATACATAAAGGCACGTGTGGCCACGCCCTTATAAAATTACCAACTTTACTATTAATTTTCTATATAAATTATATATTTAAGTATTTTTCATACATTTTGTATCAATTATATTAACAAATATTTATTTGTTTATAAAAAATCTATACCCGATAGTTTTAAAACTCAGTATGTCTAAAATAAAAAAAAGAAATAAAAATAGTTTATTTACGTTTCTTTATATGTACGTAAATACAAATTTTGCCTTCCTGAAACAGCGAAACTATGATTGCAAAGGACGCAGATTCAACTCCCGCTCAGTATAAATGGTTATTTTCATTTCAAATGACAAAACATGTTAAATTTGTTAAAACACTCTACGAGACAATATTATTTTTATTTATATTGAAGCAAATGAGCATATTATCAACATATATCATCTTACCGAAGGAAATTAAGTTTACAAGGAACGTAATTACAAACAATTACGTTCATTGTAATTTACGATATATCGCTTCCGTAATAAGAATAAATATGTAGAACTTATAATTTTGCTATAATTATATATTTCTTTTATCTTGAATACTTTGTGCCTTTTTTATTATTTATTTTATAGTAATATTGATTAATGTAGGTTTGATTTTGCCACTAACACAGTGTTTCAAATTAACAGTGGAAAGCACAACGCAGTGGCTTGACATTATGTTCTTTTTGCATAACCTCTATATGGCAGTAAAACTGTGAACCAAAAAAACTAATTTTGGTCAATTTAAACATTTAACTATAAATAAATAAGCCTTTTATTTCTTTCTTCAACAAAGTTTTAGAAAGTTAAAGAATTTCAATAAATTACATCAATCAATTTTGTTAGATTTAGTTAGTACTTTGCTTAGCTTAAAATTATGTTTATATATAATATAGGTAACAATTTAATAATTAAGTTTAATTGATCAAAACAATTCATGTTAAAAAAGGCTTAGTCATCAAGAACCACAGTTTATTAAAAACATGGACAAAGATAAAACAATTAAATAATGTACATAGAATTATTTATTTGCCCTTTCTTCACTTTATACAATAAAATTATAATAACCAAGATATTTTATAAGAAATTATCTTAAATTCGATTAGGTGTATTGTTCCTATGATCTACTTACCATTAATATGTAGACAAGCTCTGTGTAAACAGAGCACCGCAATTCACAACGCAAACGACCTTCACAAGACAAACATGTATGTATAAGTAATCCTAAAAAGTCCAAGTAGCGTACAATTTATATATCCAAATACGCAGTACAAACACATTATCAAAGGTAAACTCATGAAAATCTAAGCTTGAATTTAAATTCGCCTACACTTTAAATATAACGAGTCTTGTAGAGCATTCAGAATGAGTAAAAATATAAAATGTGTGTAAATAGGCATTTCTCTTATGGAATTCTCATACAATTATCTATTTTTTGTACCAAATTATATGTAGCTAATGCCTTAAGCTAGTGAGAGTGGCTTGTAAGGTTATCTATCTACAAATAAGTAGATTGTTTGTAATTTTTTACATTAATGTCTATTTAAAAATGACTCAGTCAACTTTGAGTAGGATTTTCTCACTGAAGGTTTTATACCAAATTTATAGGTGCATGTCAAGGGGAAGTACAACTTATAAAAGGTGATACAATTTTGAGGGCATAAATGTATCGATAAATTTTATTCAAAATGGTTTACAGGTATAACTTTATAACATTTATTTCTGTGTTTCTATAAAATAATACTTTTTCTTTATTTTGCTTCATTTGCATTGATCAGATAAGGTTTTAGCTGTTGCCAAATTTCATAAAAATACTAATTTATAGTTATTTCATGGAGAAAGCCGTTACAAGTTTATTTTTGTAGTTCATTTCAAATGAATGCACACGCTCTCAAACTGAAGTTGGTCAACCTTTGTAAGTACTGCTATTCAAAATCACAAAATTAGTACAAAATACCAATGATGGAAAAAGTGATCGGAGAGAACACAAAAAATTAATAGAATGTCAGAATTCAGTACAATTTTTTTATAATATATCCAAATATTGTGAAAAACAAATTGTAAATTTACTTATTACGTTACATCGTCAAATATTATCTTTTATAAAACGTGTTATTTATTGCAATAAATCAAATTTAAGCTTGAAATGCTTTAACACAACGTGCTTACACAAAATTATTCCATGCTTAAATTAAACCGACCTAATTGTCTTTATATATCATGACAAGGGATGCGAATTTCATTATACATATTAATATTTGGAAAGTTGGAAGGGTCACAAGAAGTTCTCGAGGATAAAATAAATTTTACTCGAGCTTAAAATATATTATTTACATTTATTATTATAATTTTTGAACAAATATTTAAATTTAAACGAAATTTTCTGACTGTAAGCGCATTGGTAGTAGGTTCAATTTCCACTCGAGAATGAATTATTGTTACTAAACAAAGCGTGGCTTAACGCCACGCCGCTATTTAATGTACAATGTCAATACAAAATCGAGTCATTAAATCTGAAATAAAGTATATCTCACTCTCTCTCATAGAAAAAGACGAAGAGAAGAAAGGAAATGTCAGCAAGTAAGGTTTTTATAAGCCACTTTTCATTTCAGCATCATAATAATTTTCGTATTAAGGAAAAGTGGGGCAGTATTTCTTAGATACTCATTTAAATGTCATCATGGTTTCTTCGTAAATTTCGTCATGATTTTGTTTTCGTTGTTAAAAGATTAATTGAATTTTTTTTAATTACAAAATACAAATATTTGTACTACATAATTTTTTTTAATATAAATATAGCGTTATATTAAATTTACTTATAATAATGATAGATTTATATGATGAGGACCGTCGTGGCGCAGAGGCGCAACGTCTGCCTGTAACGCGACGGTTTCTGGGTTCGAGGCGGGGAAGATAGATTTTTCTATTTCCATTTTCTTCGCTCTGATAAACTAGGCAAAGCACGGCGTTGAGTTCCGCCACTCAACACGCAATGCCTCGAAAACGGCGGAAAGCGGAGACGGAGAAAGCAGGGGCTAAGCAACAGAGTGTCTTAACACTAGGTTCCCACGGTCCCTGCAGTTCCCTCTACCTACCCTGCCATGTGCGGGATAAAGCGTGAAACTATAAAAAAAAGATGTATATGATATTAAGAGATTTATATGTGATTTACTATATACTGGTATGTATAGTATTACTATAGTACGGACAAACTCAAGGGCTAGTCCATAGTAGATTCCAAACAGCTTGAATGTGCTTTACAAGAGAGGTGCATCCAAATCCAGCAAATACAGATTTAGTAATATGTAATTAAGCTTAATAGCTACATGATAGCTTTTGTTAAACCTACGCATATTTAAATGTGTCCTACATAACGCTACAATGATGATCAGTTGTTTAACACGGCTATTGGACACGCCTAGAAAGTATTTAGCATTGTGTACAATACGTGGTATTGATGTAGCCTTATAAATTAACCAGATGCAGATATTTTAAAATAGTCATAAAACTAGGTTATATGGTTTTTTAAAAATAAGCTAATAACCTATTTCTAAGTTTTTTTTTCTACTTACTAAAGGGAAATTAATTTGTAAAAACTTTGTATTTTTTTTAGCCCAAACTATCCGTAGCTGTTACTTTTTTTTTAGCTTCACGCTTAATCCCACAGGCATGGCATGGCAGGATAGGCAGAGGGAACAGCAGGAACCGTGTGAACCTAGTGTTAAGACAGCGTACGTTGCTTAGTCCCTGCTTTTTCCGTCCCCGCTCTCCGCCTTTTTTCGAGGCATTGCGTGTTAAGTGGCGGAACTCAACGCCGCGCTTTGCCTAATTTGCCAGAGCGAAGAAAATGGAAATAGAAAAATCCATCTTCTCCGACTGGGGATCGAGCCCAGAAACCGTCGCGTTACAGGCACCACTTGCGCCTCTTGCGCCTCTGCGTCACGATGGTCCTGTTACTTAGCTAGTATATTTTTTTATTTACAAAAGCTTAGGAAGCTTTAGACACGTGGAATTCTGTAATAAAGTCTTTAGAACTTCTTTAACTATATAATTATAAAGATCAGAAACATGATAATATTTAACAATTTAAAACAAAGGCAGTGATATTTAAGATGTAAAAGCTCTTAACTTATTATTTTCAATTTTTAAAGTACTTTACGTTCTATTGATTTTAAAATTTCGCTTTTTAATTTTCGCTCTTTTGTTCTCTCTTTTTGACTACTTGTTATTAATAATAATATTTTGTATAGTTTAAAAAATTGTCTAAAGTCAAATTAACTTTTGATTAACTTAATATAATTTCATGTCTATTTCTATCATAAAACTAATATAAAATAAAATAATACAATCAATTATTTGATCATTGATAAGCAAAAAGGCTTTGTCAATAATATATAAAATTTACACCTATACGACTCGGTAAAATAACACGATGACATCAGTTTAACAGGCGATAGCAACAATGTAAGGGTTACATAAAATCGTGTGAAATTTGTAGGCGTTGAGAGTTTGAATCGATATTCATAAAACAATGGTTTAAACTACCTGTAAACATATTGAAATACTGAAATTTGATATACTATTTAATTATATTAGAATATGTCAAGCATATATTGCTTCGTTAACAAATGATGAAGACGGATCAAGGAGATAAGTAACGGTGAAGGACGTTAGATATCAGAATAAACTGCTTTGCATACCATGGATTTATCGTGCGGGTGCCAATCGCGTTGTAGGAAGAGGAGTTTCGATCAGCGCTTGGGACTTGCGACCCAAGTGTAGGTTTAAACGGGCCCCTCAGGAGATAACGGCAGATGGTGGATAGATAACAATAGTTGACGTATTACGGATGACGGATGACAGTTTTATATTTTAAACTTTCGCGATGTAATTTATTCATATTTGCTTTGTAGACGGGTCTTATCGCGATAATCTTTACGTATTACAATACCTTTTACGGAGGAGGAGTACAGGTATTTATACAAACCGACAGTTGTACAACCACCGAAGCTATATGGTCTGCCAAAAGTACACAAGCCCAATGTGCCATTGCGACCAATAGTAAGTCAAATTAATGCTCCAACTTACAATCTAGCTAAACATCTCTGTTCGGTACTGAAGGTTTTAGTAGGGGGGACTCCTTCTTTCGTGAAAGACTCCAGGCATTTTATCGACATAGTGGGAAATCTCAGATTGGAACCCGGTGACATAATGGTAAGTTTTGATGTAGAATCTTTATTTACCAGTGTTCCTATAAAAGATTGCTTAGATGTCGTTAAGAGTAAGTTAGTAATGCACGGTCTTTCCGACACTATTATTGTTCTACTTGAAAATTGTCTGAGCGGTAACTATTTCTTGTACAGTGGTGAGTATTACATTCAAATTGATGGAGTAGCCATGGGTAGTCCTATAGCACCGATTTTGGCCAACATTTGGATGGAGTATTTTGAAGAAAAAGCGTTATCTTCTGGACCACCAATAATTAAACTGTGGAAGAGGTACGTAGATGACATATTCTGTATTATAAAGGGAAATAAACTAGAAGTGGAACAATATTTAAATCACCTTAATTCTATACACCCGAAAATTAAATTTACTTATGAATTGGAGTCGGAAAGATCGTTAGCATTCCTGGATACTAAGATCATGGTTGGGCCTGATGGTTCCGTAGCACACAAAGTATACAGAAAATCAACACACACGGATAGGTATCTCCACGCCACTTCGCATCACCACCCACGGCATCTTGACTCGGTAAGGAACTCCCTTACAAATCGAGCTTTAGATCTATGCGACCCTGATCATCTCGAGCAAGAGTTGACACACATTCAGGAGGTACTGAGAAAAAACGGATATAGGGTAAGTGATAATGTAAGATCTCGAACGAGGAAGGAAAAACATCCGGAAGTCAGCCGTCAACCAGCGTTCCTGCCATACGTCAAAGGAATAACGGACAAAGTTGGAACTATACTCAAAGATTACTCCATCAAGACTATATTTACCCCTTTGACAAAAGTCTGTAAACGCTTACGCACACCGAAGGATGTTATTCCATTCCAAACACCGGGTGTATATAAAATCAACTGCAGCTGTGGTAGTGCCTATATTGGACAAACCAAACGCACCATAGCGGATAGGGTCAAAGAACACATAGCGGCAGTGAAAAATGCACAGACAGATAAATCTGCAGTGGCTGAACATCTCCTGAACTCGGGAACAAACCATTGGATTAAACTTCATGACCCAAAGGTTCTCTCGACGGATAAAAATTATTATTGCCGCTTAGTACGAGAAGCAATTGAAATTAAAAAACATAAAACTTTCAATCGCGATGACGGGTTTAAATTGTCGACCGCATGGAATCCGGTGTTAAATAAATTTAATAAAAGTGAAGTGCCGCGAACAATGTTCGCGCGAACCGATTGTGTTAGTGTAGTGTGTGCCCAGCATTATAATAACGGTACAGACATTGTCAATAATGTGAGGGTATGCGAAGGAAACTCGCGAGCTCGCGGCCGGAGGGCGCGCGGTACTCCAGTCAGCTCGTGACCACGGTGAATGCAACTTCACCGAAACGTCGGGCAATAAAGGTATTGTAATACGTAAAGATTATCGCGATAAGACCCGTCTACAAAGCAAATATGGACGGATGACAGATTTTGGATGACGGACAACAGATCTCAGATGACGGACGACAGATTTCGGATGACGGACGACGGATTACAGATGACGGACCGTGTCGGACGGTGGTAAACGGATGAAGAACGACGGTGACCGATGAGACATTTTTCATAGAAATGAAGGTGAATCCACATTCATTTTCATTTAAATTTACTTTCATTGCTTTTGACTTGTAATAGCGTTAAAATTGTAAAATGTGAATAAAGTCGTTATCGAATGCAGGTGCAGCTATTTTTACACGCCTACCAATTGCAACAAGCAGCTGGTCCGTAGAATTAATGACGATATTTATATTAGTTTTTATAGTAAATTTATATAAGTACATGTTTTATGGTTCTTCACCAAAGAACAAGGTGGTATTACGAAGCTTTTATTATTATTGCTTGACATCATATAAGGGTTTGTTTGCCAGTTCATTAAAAAAAGAGAAAAATGGATGGAAAATATATATTTGTCCCACGACATGAAAATAGAAATAATATTTGCTTACATTTCAACAAACTTTAGCTTCTACAGGTACCTGTATCTAATTAAAAAAGTTTTCTATCTTTACAAGACAGACTCCTTAATTAAATTTTTCTGACCCAACAATAATGTACATAAAACATTTATATTTCTTTTGTTTTAGATATGAATTCATAGAAAATTATAGAAAATACTATTAATGGAGTAATAAATATTACAATATATATGTTATACTTTATATTTTTTAGGTCTATATATCGTTGTGTATAATAAAGTTCTATATTTTCTTTTTTACACGCTTGCTTCACGCTCTATCTCGTTTTTATCAAGAGGTAGTTAGGGAACAGCAGATACTCCGTTTTCCATCGAAGTATTGCGTGTTGATTGGCGTAATTCAACGCCGCGCTTGCCTAGTTGCCAGAGCGAAGAAAATGGAAACGAAATAATCCACCCTTCCCGAGTGGGTTTCGAACCCACACCACCGTTGCGGTTACTGCGCCACAACGGCTTGTGGATTATACACGACACCTAAATAATAGATCTTTGTTATAAAATATACTTAACGTAGCGACGATGCTTTATAAGCTATATTATGTTTACAAATTGAATTGAATTTTATATGCAATATTTTATTTGGGCAAAAGGTCTGCAGGTGTTATTTGTGCGCAGAAAGTGTGGGTTTTCCCGCGTAAATCCCAATATTGAGAGTACTGAGATAAAAGTATTAAAAGTAAACTTCCAGTAAAAATTTCTTCAAATTTTTTTTAGCGGTTCCGAACGAAAAGCCATATATATTAAATTAAAAACAAAAAGAAACGTGTAAATAACTGTATGTCCAAGAAAAAACATTTATTATGAGATAAACTGCTATATACACTCAAACAACTGTTACTTATAACACTATCAGTTAAAAAAAACAATAAAGTTAATCTTTAATATTAATATGATATTAAAACCGCTTGCAAAACACTGCAGCTGCATTCTTATCAAGTCCGTGCAATTTTATCATATTATTTAATCGTATTTCTCAACCGTCACAGGCTATTGCCTCTACATACATTTATAAAGGACATTTTGTCGCCTGCTGTATGTCAATAGATGCTATCTAAACGATCCCATTCACAGTTCTGTTCTATGTAATACAAGAAAAACAAACGAAAAAATCGAATCACAAAGGTCTTAATTGGAAAGCAGATGGTTTCTTTTAGCCACGTGCCGTTGGAGCCTATTTTAAAAATAACTTTGACATGCCATGTGAATTTCATTCTTATTGAAATTGAATATGGCCTAAAATGGCAAAATAATAACTATTATACTTACAACTATTATATAGTGGATATGACTATAGAAATAGGATAGTGGCGATTTTTTTTAAAGGTCGTCCGGATGTGTATTCCGCTTTTGATGAGCCCCTTCTTACCTGAGAATTTTGACACTCACCTGGAACAATTAATTGTATTTTTAGTTTTGCAACTCTAATGTACCACACTCATAAAAGTTATCATTTACCAAATAGAATTTTTATATATCTTCACGCTTTACCCGTACATGGTAGGATAAGCAGAGGAAACTGGAACAACCATAGGAATCTAGTGTTAAGACACTCCGTTGCTTCGTCTCTGCTTTTTCCGACCTTGCTTTCAGTCTTTATCCGATACATTGTGTGTTGAGTGGCGGAGCTCAACGCCACAATTTGCCAAACAGATATTTTACATACATAAATAATTTTGTCTTTATTATATAGAAAATTTATACATTATTATGGGTTAAATTATAATTTTTAAATTTAATTACAATTTACAATAATCTATCTATTGCCATTAATATTAAAGCCCGATTTAAAAAAAAACAAAGTAATTAATTAGTTCATATTTCCTAATATGCGGCAATCGTAGCCACACCAAGTAAATCTATCCATAGGTGACAGTTGACACCTTGCCTCACACGACTAATTGCATTGAAAGTTTAAAATTCTTTAGTGTTAACTAACTCTAGTATAACCATATAGAGTGGTTCGATACGGTAATTATTTAGTTTCCAACGAAAGTAATACTTTCTAACGACTTCAGTGTTTGTTATATTTCCTGCATGTCTAAACAAGTTACCTTATTTCATTTAGAATCAGCTTTTTTGTGCATTAAATATAGGTATCAAAGCTAGAAATTAAAGTCTATATTATGACAAGGCTTAATATTATAAGCTTAATTTTATATAATGTGTGTATCATTATTATATGATAAATATTGTGACACAATTTTCTATTAATCATAGTTAAAAAAGTAGCCCAATTATAATTTATTTAATACTACAGTTGATAATAGTACCTCGGCTCTACTCTCTACTCTAATCAGAGAGAACTTAGAGATCTACGAAAGGTCACTGAGACATGTCATTTTGTCCACATTGCATTCGGAAACGAGGCATTACAACTTTAGTTGCAGAAGATTTTAAATAAGATATTATTCGTTCATTATTCTTCCTGTATGTTCAAGCAAAGTGTTTTATTCAAAGTAGTGCCTTAACCAATATAAAGTCAATTATACATTAGAATTTTAAAATTAGTATTTAAAAGTTCACACTTGACTGCAATTCTGACACTTTAACTGATTTAATTTGATTTTAAGATCAAAGAATCAACAGATGTTTCAAGATACGAAATATTATTTAAATTTCTTATTTTACTTCATCTTACATATTTTAATGCTAGTAGCTCATTAGCACAGTATGGCAGTACGACTGCATAGTTATGATGTCGAATGCTGATCCCTACTTAAGTAGTACTATATTAAATTTAGAAATTAGAGAAATTTGTTTTTAGGAAACGTAACAAAAATAAACGTAGCAGATTTTGAACGTGCACCTTTACATGAAAGCCGTTAATACGCTCCGACCACTAAGCCATACGCTCTCATGGTCTGCGTTGTAATTATTATATGCTTGTTTGAATTGTTTATCTATCTTTTGGAAAACATCACATTAAAAATTGATTTTCTTTCCAGTTTAATTGTTACAAATAATAAAAATCAATATTTTCTCAATCGATTTAGATTTTCCACTCCTTAAAAAATTACGTCTCAAATGAAGGAGGAAACAGGGGAAATAACATCTTTATACTGGTTCTTATTGCCTTACTCGTTAATAAGTAAAAATAAAATAGACTTGCGCACGAATTTGTCAGTTTCAAAAATTCTAAACTACTACTATATAAGTTTATTTCAAGCAAATCCAATTGGCTATGTAGAATCTGTTTAATAAATTATCAATAGAACTGTTCGATTTTGAATATCGGCTATTTTTCCAACAATCCACCTTTTCAAGATCTTTAAATACCTTAAGGTACCTAAAATCAAATTCCAGGTAAAAAACTCGCCACTCTAAGTGTACGCAATTTAAGCTTTCACAACTAATATATAAGAATATTATAACTAAAACATTCACGTAATACATTATGAAATTATAAAAAACTTCTAAAAGCTCTTTATTATATCTAGACAGTAGTACCAAAGCTTTAAATATCAAATATATCCATGTCGAAACGTTAGAAATATCTAATGAGAACGTATCTGTATGCATTAAGTGGAAGATCCAAACACTTGTCTTTCACTGCGGGGGTCTCGAGCGAGTCAGAAGCAATTAATTAATATATTAAAACTATATATAATTACACTGTTGTTGTACCATACCGAATGCTTATAATTTTTGACAGTATAGATAAATAATATTTATATTTTGATGGTTTAACTAAATAGCATAGTACTAAGGAGATAGCGGGTTCGATATTAAAAATTATTGTACGTGACAATTCTAATGATTTTTTAAGATTTTATCTATGATATCTGTAATGATTTTAAATTTATTAATTGTTTTATTTTTATTTTGATAATGTTAATTTATGACATATTAAATAACTTCCATAGTAACATGAAATATATTATTACTTCCATATACGTAAGTATATATTTTATTTAAATATTAAAAGAATAATATGTTATTATCGAAGCAACACCAGATATTTTTACTAGTTTTTTAATAGAATTAATAAAAAAATTCGTTCGTCCTTGCTTTCACCAATTTATTACCTCTACAACTTGACAGTTGGCTTACATTATAAATTATTGCATTTCATACAGTATCAATGATAGAAATAAATCAATGTTTGAATCGATATTTAATTTATGAGTCAAAGATTATTTGTATTTCTCAATAAAATCCAATAAATATTGGAATTTTATATGCAGCCAATATATACTGGTTATATAGTATAATATATCGGTGATAATATGTATATATATATATATTTATATATATATATATATATATATATATATATATATATATATATATATATATATATATATATATATATATATATATATATATATATATATATATATATATATATATATATATATATATATATATATATATATATATATATATATATATATATGTATATATACCTATACATACATATTATCACCGATATATTATACTACCTATATAACTAGTATATATTGGCTGCATATAAAATTCCAATATTTATTGGATTTATACGGTTTCTGGCTTCGATCCCCAGTCAGGGAAAATGGATTTTTCTATTTCCATTTTCTTCGCTCTGGTAAACTAGGCAAAACGCGGCGTTGAGTTCCGCCACTCAACACGCAATGCCTCGAAAAAGGCGGAAAGCGGGGACGGAGAAGGCAGGGACTAAGCAACGGAGTGTCTTAACACTAGGTTCCCACGGTCCCTGCAGTTCCCTCGGCCTACCTTGCCATGTGCAGGATAAAGCGTGAAGCTAATATATATGTGAAAACTATGTGACGTAAAAATGATCGTTCCAGAACTTTATACAATACTAATCTGTCCATAAAAAATATATTGTACTCGCGGTCTCATCTCAGAGCTTCTATGTAACTTGATATCCAGCAAAAGTTTTACCCCCCACGGACATTGTACTAAACTATTTTATAATGATATATTTAAAAGTCGTTATTATAACTAGGAAATCTACAAATGTAATAAACTATGGATTTTATGTTTAAGATAGTGTCAAGCGATGTTTTTTTGTAAAGTTTGACTTAGTTGATAGAAAATTTTAAAAAATATTGGCTTTTTATATCAGCAAGGTGAATAAAAAATTAAAATATTTTATTAATAGTAATCTACTTTTTATTTACAACTTTATTATCGGTGATGATAAAACGTTTATTTGCCTTAATATACGACTCATAGGGATTTACTGCTTTAATTTTACATATGTAATTTAAGCGGATTGTTCGCGTATATTGTCATTTTTAGGAAACCAACATTTCGTACACTCTTTAGTAGTAGTACGTAGAGAGCAGGATACAGTCAAATCATTTTGCTGGAATCCAGAACAGTACATGAGGCAACACAGAAGCCGTTGGCTGTAGTTTGACATATAATTATATAAAATTACAGACAAATGCCATATCAGTCTACCAGTGACATTTATTTCTGAAATATCTACACTCCGTTGCTTAGTCCCTGCTTTCTCCGTCCCCGCTTTCCGCCTTTTTCGAGGCATTGCGTGTTGAGTGGCGGAACTCAACGCCTCGCTTTGCCTAGTTTGCCAGAGCGAAGAAAATGAAAATAGAAAAATTCATCTTCTCAGACTGGAGATTGAACTCAGAAACCGTCGCGTTACAGGCACACGTTACGCCCCTGCGCCACGACGGTTTTGTTTAAAAGCGCGAAATTGAGAGATCTTATTACTGCTTTAAATTAATTTTATTTTCGTATTGGAAAATCCATATATGTATTATATAAGCTGGATATATTACATAGAATTTGTTTAACATAATAACTTAACCCACTATGAGTAAACACATATTTCAATCACTTAAAGCAACTGACAAGTCTTACACTATAATAAAAATCGTTAAATAATAAGTAAAAAATATCCTTCTTATGAATTCGAAGGACTTGACAAAATAAATATTCTAAATCTGTAGAAATACCACACATGAGGACACGTGTTATTTCTGTCCAAATGGAAGCCAGATTGTTAACAATCCTTATTTAAACCAATAAACAAAGCTAAACGTGGTTATTGAATCACATTTATTTTTGTGCTAACGGCAGGCCTCGGTTTTGCTACGATTTTTTACAGGAGGCAATATAATAAATAACAAAAAAAACACTATAAATAACATACAATTTGATTAATAATATTAATTTTTTTACTAAATAATATTGTATAAAAAGACCGTCGTGGCGCACTGGAGTAGCGTCTACTTGTAAACGTGATGGTTTGTGGGTTCGATTCCCACTCGACGAAGACGGATTTTTCTATACCCATTTTCTTTGCTGGAAACTAGGCAAAGCAAGGCGTTGAGTTCCGCCACTAAACCCGCAATACATTGAAAAATGAGGAAAGCAGAGACGGAGAAAGCAGGGGCTAAGCAACGGAGTGTCTTAACACTAAGTTCCTATGGTTTCTGCAGATAGATTAGAGATAGATTATTGACTCATTATAAAAATCTTTTGCAAGAATTACCTGTTAAACAATACAATATTGTCAATACAATAAAACACGTCTAAATATTGACATGACGAAACAAATTAACTTGATTCGTTTGAACTACCGTCGGAGATGCAGCAGAGAATCAAGTTTGGTAACTTGTAATTTTATTTTGAATAATTCCGAATACTGATATTGTGGCTTGGATTATAAAAAAATAACGAAGGAAGCCTAAAATATTTTATGCTTAAAGCGTTTTCTGTCACTCAGTCACTGCAAGACAAAGCCTAGCTGTAAATACTGAAATACTGAAAATACTTAAATTCACTTTCAAATAGTGACCTTTAAAGTCACTTTTCTAAAAAACACTTGTGATATATTTATTAAATAGTAAATAGGCACAATTTTATTTAATTTTGTTTGATACGCCGACTTTGAAACGGACCGTAGTGCCTTTGAGCGTTTTATTTTGATCTTTATTGGCTATTAGCTTTACTGAGATTGGATGTAGGTAATTAATTCTCGTCTAAGGACGCCTCAGTTCATGGTCGCCTTTGTTTTGTTTGAAGCGTGGCATCGAAACATTCCTGCGGGCTAAGAAATGGGAGGAAAAGTTGTTGAACTAATTAAATTATTTTTAGTAGCTTCAATTTCCGATAGTATTTAATTTAAGACAATTCTTTTAATTTTAATTTGGTAAGAATTTACAAGGAGTCATTCTTTAAGTTATGATTCGTCTTTGCTCGGTTAGTTTCATATTTCATTAATGACAGTTAACATGCATGTAAACTTTCCTTACTGTCGCTAAAACTATTTTAAACGAACGTGATTTGCCAAAAATGAAGTTTATTAAAAAGAACTTGATTCGTTTGAACTACCGTCGGAGGTGCAGAGAATCAAGCTTGATAACTTGTAATTTTAATTTGAATAATTCCGCGGCTAAAACATAAGCTAATAAAAGATTAACGAAGAAAACATACATTATTTTATGCTTAAAGTATAATTTTTTTTTCCCTCTGTGACTGCTAAACAAAGCCTAGCTGAAAATACTGAAAATATAAAAATTAATTTCAATCAATAATTGACCAAACCAAATTAACTTCAATAATTGACCTTTAAAGGCTTAATTAGGCCTTAAAAAAGACTCAAAGCGCGGCGTTGAGTTCCGCCACTCAACACGCAGTGCCTCGAGAAAGGCGGAAAGTGGAGACGGAGAAAGCAGGAGCTAAGCAACGGAGTGTTTTAACACTAGGTTCCCACGGTCCCTGCAGTTCCCTCTGCCTACCCTGCCATGTGCGGGATAAAGCGTGAAGCTACAAGCCTTAAAAAAGGTATTTTAAGTTGATGGATTTTGTTTTGTATAGTTAAATTTTTGTAACACTTGTGGCAAGCATTTTTAAAAAATACCAATCTCAAAATAATAAAATATTATCATAAAACCTATGTGAAAGAACTATTGTATATTATGATCTAATTCTGCTATTTGGTATTTCATCATTTATAATAATAACTCGCACTAATCATACCCTACAAAGGCATCGAAAACGGCTAACAGTACTAAGCTTAACAAATTGGCGAGTGAATAGTACGAAGTTATTAAAAGAGAACAAAATTAAGTAATTATATTAAAACAAAAATAACGCTTTATTTTAATTTATGACATTAATTGTGCCTATATTAAAAATAAAAATATCAATTATAAATATTAATATTATCTACAGCTTCTGCCTGTAAAAGAAATGTATCTATGTGTTTGATACCCTCTTGAGAAGAATGGATGTTTTAATTTCCATATTTTGAGATCTAGGCAAGCGCGGCGTTAAGTTCCACCAATACGCAATGCTTCAAAAATGGCGAAAAGCAGAGAACGTGGAGTCTTAACACTAAGTCCCCACGGTTCCTGCAGTTTTCTCTGTTTACCCTGCTAAATACAGGATAAAGCGTAAAGCTAAAAAAATATTATTATAATAATTACATAGTATGTCCATTACGTTAAATGTATTAAGTTTCAGTTTCTCGTTCTCGGTACAGCAAATGTTCACATTTGGGTCACGATTGTGAACTCCTTATGTTGCTACAAGCTTAACTTAAACTATGTTGTTTATATAAGTAAATAAGAAATGTCTATTTTGTAGATTTCTGTAGTAAAATATAGCATTATTTACATTAATTTGTCAATTGGTTTTTATTTTTTATATATTTTTTGTCAAAAACAATTATTGTCAAAAGCCATATAAAAATAAAGGAAAAAGTAAGTCCTCTACTCCCCAAGGAACTAGCTCCTTTTTGCAATATTAAATGATTCACATATAATATATTTTTATCTATAGCTTCAATATGTTTTCAGCCTTAAGCTATATCTCGTATAGCAAGATAGTTACATGAAACCTAGTATGAAGACGAGCAACGTTAAAGACGCCTTTTTAGACCTTTTTTGCTTAACATTGTTGATTACGTGTGTTTTGAATTTAACACCTCGCTTTATCTCATTATCTAACCAAGTAAATCAAAATAATTCATTAGTACGAATTAAATTGAACCTTAAACCATCTCTTTTACAACCAGATGATATGTCATCTAAAGTGACTATTATTATATTCCAATGTTGAAATAGGATATGCTCTTTCTATATTATATAGTTAAACAGTTAAATTAACTGAAACGGTAAACATAACGGTTAAATATCTTTGTTAGATAAGTTAATTACTTTAATAGTTAGTTATTTTGCGGGCAAAATAAACATTGTGGTATTTAACACAATTTTCTGAGTATTTCTTCGGGAAGCTACGAAGCCGGGGATTTAATTATATCCAGGTTCTGTAAATATTTGTATAGGATGATGCGTAAATTTGAACTTTGAATTGAAGGGCTTCCCGAAACTTTTTTCAAGCATTTTTGATATAAGTTAATAAAGTTTTCTAATCTAAGAGATCGTCATGGATTTGTAGACTCGTTTAAAATGTGTATAGATATATTATTAATCTTTATTGTTATATAATAATGTCAAATTGTTTGATTCCCTTTTTCTTGTACCTATTTAATATATTTTATATAAGAGTTTAAATTCTGATTTAATATCATAAGCTAGATAAATCATCACTCTATATTGACGTACTAATGTATTATTACTATTAAAATTTATTATTTTCTTATATAAAGGCATGACGTTTTAGGTAATTTACTACATTTTACCAAAATAAAGACCTACAACCAATATTTAAATATTTTTATAATATATTAATATAAAATTTAACGTTTAAATTATTATAATCATTCTACACTGCTATATTTGCTAATAATGAATATGCAAGTATATGCAAAGTATATGCATGAGCGTAAAAGAGGAGTGGTAGAAGAGACCACAGAATTGCCTAGTGCCCACCCCAGAATGTTCAAAATCTAAAATATCCAAATATCACGAGAACGCGAGACCTACTGGAGACATGTTCTCCAGTAGGTCTCGCGTCTGTCCTGAAACTTTCCTCTAGTTACACCAATGTATGTATAACAATTGGTCGACGTTTAATAGAAATAATATCTAAGCGAAAGTCTTACGTCGTTTCTAATAATTGTAATAGTACCATAACCTCAACACCCATTTTGCAATGAAAATATCCCTCTGACCTATGAAGACATTGCATTTTATCATCGTCCTCCCACACCGCTATGATTATAACAACTTAAGTACTAGGATCCTTTAAAACAGAGATAATGCTTCATTCCTTGACAGTTCAGTTATGAAGTCGAGATTTGTAAGACCCTTTTAGAGTAACAATTATTATTTAAATGTATATTATGTATAGATTATATTATATTTGGACAAAATCGTGACATAGTTTTACATTGTCTGTAATAAACTTACGTAAATATTGAATTTAAAAAAAAGTACACGATAAAATATAGAATAACAATATATAAATCAAATCTTTATTTTTTTATTATTTTTTCCTGCTCACTGCTATACGTAGATCTCCTGCATTAAAGTTACTGATTTCGGCCACGCATCTAAATGGCAGAGAATAAATGTTAGCTACCTGATTATTTATTATGATACATTCAAATTAAGGCGTTGAATTTCTCCGAAAATTCACCGTTGAATCTCTGTAAAAATAGCGGAAGTGGTTTGTCATTTGTACCTTCTCTTTGACTACCTGCAAAATGAGTGATGCTTGAAGAAAAATGTTAATATATATTTATAATTTATTTGCGGTTGTATCAGCTTGCGGTATCGTATCGGTAAACCTTTGAAAAACTACTAAACTGTGATTGGAATTCGAAATTGATATAAAATATTAGTCATAATAGACACGAGGAAGCTAGAAGCTAGTAAATGTTTTTAATGTGCTAATTCTTAAGTTAAATAAGTGAGAGTTTTGAGTTCGATTCCCAGTCAAGAAACTAAATTATTTTTTGTTTTTTCTATATGGTATAATATGGTACAATAATAGAATAACATTTCTGGGTGGTAAGTAGAAAAGGGCGTACTCTAATTAATTACTTCAACCTATTTAAAATAATAATAATATATATTTTAATAAAAGTAAGATATATAATAAATGTTTCTATATATCATATAGAAAGCGTTCAAAAGCAAATATACATAAAACTAAAAAAATACTCGAGTAAAGCAAAATGAAATACACATATTTTTAATAAGTTTCTTATAGATAAAAATAAAAGATGGTAAACAAAAATATTACCATATTTACCTTATTTTTATCATACGTTAGCTGTAGGTAATAAAATAGAAAAATAATATACTTTACATTCTAAAGCTTGATTTACTACGTGACCGATTGTGCATTTTGTGCCGCCACGTACCTACTTCTTTGTCCATTCGTTATTAGTTTACTGTTGACCTTATTATTTTCTAAATAACGGGAAAAAAATATTTATAACGATTTCAATGGAAAATCGATATAAAAAGACATCGATTTCATAATGTCGATTACGATTTTTCTTAACGTTATATATTGTTATATAAATAGTAAGCACTTATATTATGTATATGTGAATCGTGATGTAGGTAGATGAATGATGTATATTTAAATGCGTTAGTATTACCAGTGTATCAGTTTAAGTAGTAAATGTTAAAGCCTGGTCCCTAAACATTCTATTCTCCGCTTTTTGCTATTCACGACTAGGATTCTAAAAGACTTTACACTCAATACCAGATATTATTTTGCTGCGAAAACGATCATTCACCCCAACTGGGAATTGAACCTAAAATCGTTGCGCTTATCGTTAGATACTGCCACTGTTCTAATACTATGTTAATTTATATGATATTTATTAAAAAAAAAAGGTTATATACATATGTCATATATAAAATAGGTTCCTTACAGTAATTAAACATTTTGTTACACACAAACATTTGGATGTACTTTATATAAACATAAAACAAACATTGTCTTAAAATGTTGTCAATAAACATTGTCTTAAAATGTTAATAGAACGCAAAATTTTGACAATGGAATAACCTTCATTCCGCTATCCAGAGGTCAGATGTAACCTTTTAACCTACGCTGTATCCCAAGAACTCCAAAATGCACAGTCACGACACCTTTTACAAGTGATGCAAATAGCGAATTTATATTATTCAATACTACTATTATATTGTTATTTTGTTTATGTGTTTTTAATACATACTTATGATGAAAATTAAGTATTTTGAATGTGAGTGTGTAGCCTTTTGATTTTTGTTAGTGTCCTTTACTAAAATGAATCTAATTGTGTCTGAAATTATAAATAAATAAATAAATATATATATATATATATATATATATATATATATATATATATATATATATATATATATATATATATATATATATATATATATATATATATATATATATATATATATATATATATATATATATATATATATATATATATATATATATATATATATATATATATATATATATATATATATATATATATATATATAATTTCGAATATATTCGAAACAATAAAAAATCCACATTCAAAAGTGAAACTACAAGAAAATGCTAATGCCAGTTGCATACTAAACTTTTCTTTAATGTTTGCCGATCGATATATATCATTCCTTTGTCGACCTTCATCAAAGGGAGGGGTTCTATTAAAAATGCACTGCAAATAGCAAAAACTGTTACGCAAATGGCGATGGAGTACCGTTAACGTGCTATGTAAAACCGATGCTATGACGATTGTAAGACTTAAGAAGCTTTAGAAGGACGGTCGTGTCGCTGTTAAAAAAAGCTTGATGTACGTTATTATTATTTTATTTGTATAGTAATTTTTGAAAGCTTCTCCCGGTTATTTGTATGATATAGCCATATATAGCAGTTCAGAGGAAATTTTGTATGAAATAATTTTTTTTGTCGTTTTCTGCTTTTTTATAATATTTTGTTTTGATGTAGTGAACTTTTTATCCACTGGCTGTTGTTTTTCTATTTCATTGCGATTCGTGAAATTGTATGACAAATGTTAGATGTTCTTATTTGAACAGGAAAGTGCTTAAGTTCAGTAATGGACACTTTTATTTTTTAGTTTAGCTTTTCATACTTAGCTGTCCATTTTTAGTTGCTCACAAGGTGTTCTATCAAGGTGTATAATATACCAAAATATCAATGGAAATCGTTTATGACATTAAATGGCTTCATATATTTTACGTAATTTAGGTGGAAAGATTTTTCATAAGATGTTCCCATCTGAGATTTTCATATTTCAACTTACGATTTTTACTAAATAGTGCATTTGTCAAGTTCATTCGTGCTTTTCATTATTTCTTATAATATAGATGGTAATCTGCTATAGATATTCATTGGGTAAGTTAGCTTTTAAATTATTAAAGTCTAAATTCTGCTTTGACTTAAGTGATTTTCATCAAAAACGTTTCATCATGAAAATTTGATCCAAATATGTCCGTGTACAAATAAACAAACAGACGAATATGAAATGATGAAAAAATGATTGAGTTCTTTTCCTACCATAGAAATAGTATTTTTTACTTATAAATATAATTTTTTTTAATTGATGTTTTATTATAAATTTTTGAAGTAATTGTAGAAAAATCTACTAACGTTTTTCATTTTAAATATATTTTAAAATAATATAAGAAATATCAGAACTTGTCATTAAACGCAACAACTTTAGAAAATACGTCTGAAACGCTCTACCGACTGTCGGACAAAACGTCGCGTCGCAACAATACTGACGCGCACAGTTAGACGAGAAAAATGAATGTCAACGCCGCCGCCGTCCCCATGTGACCTTAGTTCAGTTAAACCATTCGAAAATACAATACTGGGACCAGATGTTTGAATACTTGCTATTGATCTGACAAAGTTGATTTGTACAGAGCTTTTGAGCTTTTACAATGTCACTATGTATGTTATAATATTTGTTTATTTCATATCTTCTAGTTACAAAACATAGTATTTTAATTAAAGTTATTATTTAAAGTTAAAATTATTGTTTAAAATATAAAAAAATATGTAAACATATATTTTTTAAGTATAACTAAATATATCGTAATGAGAGCAAAATGACTGACCCCTGAGAAAGCTGATTTATATGCATGTGCAACTGGAATAGGCTTAGTTGGAAAATAAGCCCTGGCAACAAAGGCGGATATAAATTCCAAGCAAAAGAACACATACATCGTAATTTCTAAATTAATTCTCTATAATCTTGTTTAGTACTAATAAAAGAAAAACAAAGAGAATTAAGAAAAATTGAAGATTAGAGAAAATAAAAGGAGGAAACAAAAGGACCGTCGTGGCGCAGAGGCGTGAGCGTCTGCCTGTAAACGCGACGGTTTGTGGGTTCGATTCCCACACTCAATGCCGCGTTTTATTTTACTTCAAATAGGTATCGAACCCGCGATCACCACATTCTTACTAAAACAGGACAAATTTACTTACTTATCTCAACAACTTAATGTGTTCCAACGTAACAAATGTACAACAAAACGAACATATTACAAAACATATAATATATTATGTTTTCAAAGAGACCTTAGCACTGGTATCAATATATAATTCCGTGGGATTTGATACGGGATCGTGGCTACAATCTGTTTACCGCTATTGCGTAGTGTTGATGAACCTCCATATCTATTCGGTGCGTATCTCCAATGGATCTTAACTAGAATTCTATTGACGCTTATTATTTTGTAACTTCTAAGAATATATGTTGTAGAAGTAGAATTTAAATTTAACTAAGAATATTGACAAACCGTCGTGGCGCAGAGGCGCAACGTCTGCCTGTAACGCTACGGTTACTGGGTTCGATCCCCAGTCGGAGAAGATGGATTTTTCTATTTCCATTTTCTTCGCTATGTCATCTAAGGCAAAGCGCGGCGTTGAGTTCCGCCACTCAACACGCAATGCCTCGAAAACGGCGGAAAGTGGAGACGGAGTAAGCAGGGACTAAGTAACGGAGTGTCTTAACACTAGGTTCTTATGGTTCCTGCACTTCCCTCTGCCTACCCTGCTATATGCGGGATAAAGCGTGAAGCTAAAAAAAAGAAAAAAAAAATTATATGATAGTATATTAGTAATTGTTTCACTAATAGATTTAAAAGATATAAACCCTTATTGCTTGTCACTTATCTCTTAATATTATATCGTAATAAACACGGAAAATCTTTCCTTAAATATCTAAAGAATTCAATTTATGTAGAATTGAAAATTTGTCCATCATGAGTTCGATTTCAATTCAATTCTATTTTAATGTTACAAGTGCCAATTGAACTTGTTCGACTATATTAGTGTCATCATTCAATTAAAATATTAATCAAAACATCAATACAAAAGCAATAAGTAAATCAAAACTAATTATATTTCTTTGAATTTAATGAAATAACAATCATAACTATTATACATATAAATCAAAAGCGACAATCCGACTCGTTTAGTTTGTTGTGCACGTAACTGGCTATCATGGTGCAATAGTAGTGAGCTAAATGTTTTAGATGATAAGGGTTCCCTTATCATAAGAAATATTGATAAGAAAAATGCAATGTTGACTTCTGCCTCGGAAAATTTTAAAATTGGGGGATAAAACTACGGAATTTTTCTACTCTAACTTACCCAGGGTCATGCTATGCTAGAAAGTAATAATTAAAATATTTTTATACTAAAAAACCTTTTTCTTTTTAAATAAAGAACCCTAAAATGACATAAGAGTGCTTTTAACAGTGAGTCACACATGTTGAAGCTATTGTTTAGTGACCACAGAAACACTTCATGTAGTAAGGAAATGTCGAAGAGGTGAATGACGAATGAACTTAAGCGGAAATATTTTTACTTAAGTATAAAAATTCCATTACTGAAACATAAACAGGATATTTTATATTAAAATTTACATTTTACAAACGAGTTAAAAAAAGTTTATTAAACTACTTTTGTAGAGTGTTTGTCTTTTTGTTTGTCTTTTGTTATATTGTAATGCATTTTTTTAGCTTCACGCTTGATCCCGCACATGGCAGGGTAGGCAGAGAACTGCAGGAACCTTGGAACGTTCAAAATTTTCAATATCTATTGTAAGAAAAGATCAAATAAAAATGTTAAAATGTTGAATAAAATATTAAAATGTTTTATTTTTAAATATCGTAATAGATATATTTCTTATTAATTGTGACTTCTCAATTCGAAGCTCCATATATTGAACAAATAAGCTTTTGCATAACCAGTATTAATAGTTTTATTTAATAAATTACAACAATTATATTTACAAATATTTAGATGTAGAATATATCTCACATACATATATAAGTATTGTAAAATATTTCTTACTGGCTTATGTGTATACTATTTCATATAAAGCCAAATTTGTGTAAAATTTTTGTATATCTTTTATTATTTACATCTGATTTAACTGTTAATATACGATCTAGCTTTTTGTAAACTAATTACTGCCAATATTTACCTGCAATTAAGCTATACTTATGTTCTATATTTACTATATGAAATGGAACTACGTATATGAAAAGTAGTGCAATGGAAAATTCCATATGTTACATATCAACATAATATATGTATAACTAACCCAAAACTTCAAAAATTGTAAAAATACCAAACTAAGCTCCTTAAAAAGCTCATCCTCAAATCAAAAAGGGTATCATGTCATCTTTATATCCAAGCCGACTCTTTAAGTGCCATATTAACATTCATGCCGCACATTCCTATGTCACTTTGTCGGCCTATCTAGGACCATGTATTGTTATTTTTACCTTTAAAACCAGGTTAAAAGTTTTCAACTGACGTTAAAGTCCTCGTAAAACAGAAGCTTTTAAAAATAAGTTTACAATAACTCGTCATTCATATTTAAATTAGTGTGTAGCTTGAACTTAAAGTTGCGTTTGAGACGTTATTTTTAGTACTGTTTAAATTATTTACTTATATTGCTTTATTTTATACACAAAGATGTACTGTCTATGTTTTTATCATCCATAATCCTCTTAAATGGATGGATGGATTCCGGATTTTTAAATAAAATAGAAATGGCTCTTGGATAGTTTGAAAATGTTATTGGAATCGAAATATGAATTAACGAGTCTTTTCGATTAGAGATTGATTCTTGATACTTTCTATACGAGCATATATATATATATATATATATATATATATATATATATATATATATATATATATATATATATATATATATATATATATATATATATATATATATATATATATATATATATATATATATATATATATATATATATATATATACATACATATATATATATATATATATATATATATATATATATATATATATATATATATATATATATATATATATATATATATATATATATATATATATATATATATATATATATATATATATATATATATATATATATATATATATATATATATATATATATATATATATATATATATATATATATATATATATATATATATATATATATATATATATATATATATATATATATATATATATATATATATATATATATATATTATGACTTAAATTTGCTTAGTTAATTTTAACTTTTTTTAAAAAACAATGACACAAATTTATATGTTTATTTATGTTTATACCCAAAATGGAAATGAAAAAGTACTCGATGACAACAACATGCAATATTTTATTAATAATAACTGAACCCACTACCTCAAAATCGGACTTATTAATTAACAAATTAAAATTCTACTATTTCACATATCAATTTTTTTAATTCTATCTCCTAGATCTATCATTTAAATCTTAGCGTGGGCTTCGGCTACTGGTCACGAGTAAACCGCCTTGAACTGCTTTAACTAAGTCATTAAACATACTATGATTACGCGCGACAGGTAAGTTGTACTGAGAAAATAAATAAATATTCATCTGTCTGTCTGATTTACGAGGAAATTGCTTAACTAAAATAATTAAAATTAATATTTTTTTTTAGCTTCACGCTTTATCCCGCACATGGCAGGGTAGGCAGAGGGAACTGCAGGAACCGTGGAAGTTAGTGTTAAGACACTTCGCTGGTTAGTCCCTGCTTTCTCCGTCCACGCTTTAAGCTTTTTTTCGAGGCATTGCGTGTGTGTGCAGTGGCGGAACTCAACGCCGCACTTTGCCTAGTTTCCAGAGCGAAGAAAATGGAAATAGAAAAATCCATCTTCCCCGAATGGGGATCGAACCCACAAATCGTCGCGTTTACAGCCGGACGCTTACGCCTTTGGGCCACGACGGTCCTCAAACTAAAACTAAAATTTAATATAATTATATATTATTTAAACAAACATAAATATTTGTATGTAAGGAATTAGTCACTTAAGCATTTTTACATCTACATTTACTAGTTTAGTTATAAATATTTTTGAAAGGTTCCTAACCTTTCAAAAATATTTAAATATATCAGTAAGAATCACTTTACGTTTAATTTCAATAAATGGAAATATTCAAGATATAATATAGCACTTGCTACGAAAGTATGTAATTATGTTGTATGTATGTGTATGTAGTGGTGTTGGAACAATGTCATATTATAAGCGCTATGGTTGTGGGTTCAATTTTTATTTTGGAGCATAAGATATTTTCACAATTTCGTTTTTAATCTTCAGCAATAGGTAACAGATTGAATTTAAATAAACAAACTCATTATCACTTCCACAACGCTGCAATTCCACTGTACCAGAAAATACAAAATACTTAGAAACATAAATAAATACCACGCATAGGAATGACCTTAGAAAATAACATTTCAAACGCATCGACCACACAGTCCCATATAAGATGAACGTTGTGTCACCAACTAGAATAAGCGTTTTGAATAAATGTCAATACAGTTGTTTTTTTTTATTTTTGGAGTTCTATAGAATATTGCAAATTATTTAACATTATGTCTTCTAAATCTGAATCTTAATTAACAAGAGCTTAATATTAAATAGCGCTATATATATATATATATATATATATATATATATATATATATATATATATATATATATATATATATATATATATATATATATACATACATATATATATATATATATATATATATATATATATATATATATATATATATATATATATATATATATATATATATATATATATATATATATATATATATATATATATATATATATATATATATATATATATATATATATATATATATATATATATATATACATATATATATATATATATATATATATATATATATATATATATATATATATATATATATATATATATATATATATATATATATATATATATATATATATATATATATATATATATATATATATATATATATATATATATATATATATATATATATATATATATATATATATATATATATATATATATATATATATATATATATATATATATGTATGTATATATATATATATATATATATATATATATATATATATATATATATATATATATATATATATATATATATATATAGCGCTATTTAATATTAAGCTCTTGTTAATTAAGATTCAGATTTAGAAGACATAATGTTAAATAATTTGCAATATTCTATAGAACTCCAAAAATAAAAAAAAACAACTGTATTGACATTTATTCAAAACGCTTATTCTAGTTGGTGACACAACGTTCATCTTATATGGGACTCAACCAAATTTACCGCCTCCTAATCTCTTTTATCAATAATATAAGATAAGAGTGATTAGAATCTTAGAAATTTGTCTTTTTATTTGTATTCTATTTTCTCCTAACACTGTATTGCTGTTAAAGAGAGCGTAGAGCTGCAACACTGTTATTTAATACTATATCCTATACTTTACCCATACAGAGTGTAATAATGGAATAAAATTTGATTTTTTTAGTATTAACTTTATTTTTATATATTTTTATACATATTAAATTTCTTTAAACTGGAAAAAAAAATGCTCAAAAGCAAAAAAGTAATTAAAAACAAATTGTTTAATACATAAAATATCGAAAAGATATATTAAATTAAAAGACCTGTACCTATTTATCTAAATATCATACGTATATATACACAGATACTTATCTGTGTATGTATGTACTCGTATATAAATGTATGAAACACATGTATATACATAACGACTTATTATGATGCAAATGATGCACTGCATGTGACATTTAAAAAATGTCTTCCATAATAAAAAAAATTAAGTAGTCTATTTCAACAATAACACGTGTTGGCAGTAAGTAATACACAATGGTATGACGTCATGCTACACATGTGTGATGTGAGCGAGGCGCGGTCCCACGTCAGAACATTAACAGAAGTGAGAAATATATATATATATATATATATATATATATATATATATATATATATATATATATATATATATATATATATATATATATATATATATATATATATATATATATATATATATATATATATATATATATATATATATATATATATTTCTCACTTCTGTTAATGTTCTGACGTGGGACCGCGCCTCGCTCACATCACACATGTGTAGCATGACGTCATACCATTGTGTATTACTTACTGCCAACACGTGTTATTGTTGAAATAGACTACTTAATTTTTTTTATTATGGAAGACATTTTTTAAATGTCACATGCAGTGCATCATTTGCATCATAATAAGTCGTTATGTATATACATGTGTTTCATACATTTATATACGAGTACATACATACACAGATAAGTATCTGTGTATATATACGTATGATATTTAGATAAATAGGTACAGGTCTTTTAATTTAATATATCTTTTCGATATTTTATGTATTAAACAATTTGTTTTTAATTACTTTTTTGCTTTTGAGCATTTTTTTTTCCAGTTTAAAGAAATTTAATATGTATAAAAATATATAAAAATAAAGTTAATACTAAAAAAATCAAATTTTATTCCATTATTACACTCTGTATGGGTAAAGTATAGGATATAGTATTAAATAACAGTGTTGCAGCTCTACGCTCTCTTTAACAGCAATACAGTGTTAGGAGAAAATAGAATACAAATAAAAAGACAAATTTCTAAGATTCTAATCACTCTTATCTTATATTATTGATAAAAGAGATTAGGAGGCGGTAAATTTGGTTGCCAGATGCTTGTAATTATTGCGACATATATTACTTTCACACAAAATGCGCTGCAGTCAATCTTATTCTCATGTTCTAAATAATATAAATTTATACGCATATGTAGGAACATAATGTTACAGACCGTTGTGGCGCAGAGGCGCAACATGTGCCTGTAACGCGACGGTTTCTGGGTTCGATCCCCAGTCGGAGAAGATATTTTTTTCTATTTCCATTTTCTTCGCTCTGGAAAACTAAGCAAAGCGCGGCGTTGAGTTTCGCCACTCAACACGCAATGCAAAAGCAGGGACTAAGTAACGGAGTGTCTTAACACTAGGTTCCCACGATCCCTGAAGTTCCCTCTGCTTACCCTGCCATGTGCGGGATAAAGCGTGAAGCTAAAAAAAAAAAATTTACATACCGTATTAATAATTTACTTTACATTCTATCGTGGTTCCGTTGTGTTATATCAAATATCTGTATTTGTATTTGCGTATTTTAAAGAAGAGAAAGTAGTGTTTTTATATAAAAAAAATCATTTTGCTTTTTAGAGGTTTCAATTTTAGTTTTTTCTTAAGTTTTTCTTAAATAATAATCAAAGAGGAAAGTTCAAGATATGGACATAATAAAATCTTTTATACGGCAAGACGAGAATGATAGGTATAAGATGCACGCAATGGGGTTAGAAATGCAAAACGAGTGGCTAACTCTGGGAGAATTTTGTATCCCTTTAGCTTTAAAATGGCGCACCCTAATTCATGACTGGTCTCCAGCACTATTAAAATTCTACCTGAATGCGTTCCAAATGACTCTTCCAGATCAAAGTAATTTAGTGAGATGGGGTAAAGCTACCGATAAATCTTGCTACATCTGTAAAGAGGCAGTGGGGACAGCTAAACATATGCTGGTGGGGTGTAGGGTACTCCTGGAAAGTGGTCAATACTCGCGGCGCCATGACAAGGTACTAGAAATTATACGTGAAGCCGTTAGTCTTTCAGTAGCAAGAGCACAGAGAAACATTACAACCAGCAAACGTTCAACAGAGTTTGTGAAAGAAGGTTCTGTTAAAAAACACACGCAAAAACCTTTCTCAATATTAGATCCAGCTCCTGATTGGACTCTTTTGATGGACACGTATGAGAAACAGTATAAAATCCCTGAGGACATTGGTGTTTCGTCATCCAGACCTGATATTTTTCTTTATTCTCGAAACCTAAAACGCGTAGTACTGGTAGAACTTACAGTTCCGTGGGAGACTAATATACCTAAAAGTCATAGCTTCAAACTTAATAAATATTTCCAGCTTACTAACGAACTGACCAGGAATAGGTTTAGAGTAAATTCATACGCGGTAGAAGTAGGAGCGAGAGGTATAACAGCGAAATCTCTCTTTAGCTTGCTAAAAGATCTCGGCCTGTCTAGAACTATTACTAATACATTTCTAGAACGTACTTCAAAGGCGGCATTAGCAGAATCTTTTCGAATTTGGTTAGGTAGTGGGAGGAGCTCGGACAGTGAAGGTGAGCGTTAATGCATTTTAAAGGGGCCCCTTTAAACCTACACTTGGGTCGCAAGTCCCAAGCGCTGATCGGAGCTCCTCTTCCTACAACGCGATGGGCCCGGCACCCGCACGGTGAATCCATGGAATGCTAAGCAGTTTCTTCTCTTCCGAGAATACGTAATGAAGTAATTAAATAAATAAATGGAGAATGTGCCCATCTCCTCTTGGTAGAATTAAAGCAGACTGCGAAACATATAAGCTACAACTGCTTTGTAGGATTTATTTCGATAATTCAAAAACATTTTAAAAACTAAATTACTTTAATAAAGACTATTTTACTTTTATTTTTTATATTGCATATATAACATAATTTACATATAATAAGCCATATGAATTGTTTGTCACTTACTAAGGAATGTTTTAAATAGACGGAAAGTGAGGAATCACCGTTATGCTCTATTTGCTTACTACCAGTATAAAATATATTATAATACCCCAAAAAAAATGTAACACGAAATGCTGGGTAGGTTTTGCTTTTAAATATCCAATCGGTATTAAAATAACTATATTTAAAATATATTTATTAAAATGTGTTAGTTGCAAGTTTTGTTTGCATAAAAAAGCTAATGGTATGCTCCAATTCACTAGAATATTCTATATTTCCATTAAATAATAAAACGTTATTGGAATAGCATGGCCTTTTATTGCGACTATTTTAAATAATCGATTCAATAACTATGTTAGTGCTGCATAGTGCTTAGTAAAAAATTGCACTAACAAGCTTATATATTATATATGTTTTTGACATAAAAATATGTATATTTTATAAATAATACTAGTTTTAATTGGCAAATACATTATGCGATGCAGTCATTGCTTACTGACCAAGGTTAGTGTGCAATTATATATATATATAATATATATATAATATATATATATATATATATATATATATATATATATATATATATATATATATATATATATATATATATATATATATATATATATATATATATATATATATATATATATATATATATATATATATATATATATATATATATATATATATATATATATATATATATATATATATATATATATATATATATATATATATATATATATATATATATATATATATATATATATATATATATATATATATATATATATATATATATATATATATATATATATATGTTGTAAAAACTAAAAGACTGAACAGAACAGAACAGAACAGACTGAACTGACAAATAAGTCTAAACCATTTTTGAGGCCGCGTTTTACTGCAATCGATGGTTTCCATTCTTATACAAGAGATTAAGTTATTTTTATTTACCCTTTCGGATAAGATGAAATATGATGTTGAAGTAGAAAATATAAAGCAGAGTGTTTAAATTTCTTTACTTTTGTTTAAAATCTCATTCTCATAGATTACCCCATTATAGAAGCTATACATGTATGTACATATATATTAAGAACACAATCTTAAATACAATTATTATTTATAATTTACATTAATTTTTAAATGGCAATACTTAATAAATAACATCGCTTTGAATTCCATTGCAGTAAACAATAAAATAAAAATAAAGTCAAGGGCACTCCGATTCGATTAAGTCCAGGTGCAGACTGCGGAACTTTTGTTCCCGATTTGTAGTTTTGTGTTTCAATTAAAATAGTTCTTTATTAGGTATTCTGTTGACTATGGTTTTAATTCATTTATTGATTTTTTGTATGGAAAGTGCATTTTAATATAATATACTTATAATATATCTCAAATGACAGTTTATTCTTTTGAGGGATCCATACGCGAAAAATAAGTATAGAGTACTTATTATATTACTCTGCTGTCTGCCTTTCAGCCTCATGCTCTAGCGCATTTACTTCACATTAAAAAAGGAATCAAGTTGAAACGATTATCAAATATGCAATACATTTTAAAGCCTACAAAAAATGAAACTGCTAAGCCAACGCAATCAAAAGATATGAGCGTTTATTTTTATTTGCATTTTGTATAAAAATGTAGTATAATCAAAACCTAAAATGGTATTCCGCGGAAACGTGGCACATGACCAATATTTTCAGACTTAACAATAAGCCAAATAGTTGTTACTATTTCAAAATATAAAACTAAAGCTATTGCTAGAATCTTGATTAAAACTGTTAAGAAATATTAATACTTTCTTAGTTAGTTAAAGTAAAATATAAGCACTTCGTCTATGCCACACTAAACGCTTAGTAAGAAGTGACATCTGTAGAATGCGGCAAGAAGTGTAAGACAATAAAAAAATAACTTCCAGTCCATATTTACAATAACTTCATGTCCTGAGAATTGGATAAGCCACAATTGTTTCGCACCCGCATGCGGTTGGACCGTGTGTAAGAGTCCTAAACGAAGGCATCTGTAACGGTCGGAGTACCCCAAGTAACTGAGTATAAACGAAGCGATAAATCAAAGTGCAATTGTGAACGATGTTGCCACTTGTACTAGAATTAAGAATTGTGTGGATATGGGATCGATATTCTTGGCAATTATTTGTGTAATTTTATAATATGCATAAAAGTGTTTGTATTTTTTGTTACTATAAAAAATAGACGGAGGTATAATTTTTATTATTACTTTTACTGTAGAAAACAATAGAAGCTATCGAGAAATCTTATTAACCACTTCCCATTATCTAATTTGAAACAACATTATAATGAAATAAATATTCTACAAATGAAATTATGTATATTAACTTTAAAATAATTTAATATTACTTAAAAGTTTGTCCAAATATGAATCTAATACGTCAAGAATTGAAATATGTATTGAGATATTTACTAATAATATTTCTCATTAATTTCATCAGTAGTTTCTGTTCTTAGGAAAACATAATTGAATAGAACCTGTACATGGAGAATGAAAGAAAAGATACAAAGTATTGATCATGTGATCAATTATTGTCATCATTTACTAAGACTTATCTAAATATTTCTTTTCTTAAGTAAATATACAATCTACGAACATATTAACAAATAATGAAGTGTAATAATGCATAATAATGTAAACGATTTAATTTAAAAGGTCACAAGTTCAAATGTAATTGAGATTATCAAGCTACGAGATGGATGCGCGTGCGCAGCTAAGTGCCACCTTTCATAATCGAAGTGACAACTTGATGCGCCATGTCAGCTGTAGTACGTTTCCTTTCGTAATAGCAAACAATATATATTTCATTTAATTCTTATTTTGATGTGTGATTTTGATGTAATAAGTTAAGTTTATATAATTAAATACCGTTTGTAGTAAAAATTACTATTTTGATTAAAAATATATTGTTAATTTTATTCAAATATGATAATTTATGCTCGTAATTTTAAAAAAGTGTAAATTGATCTTAATGATATTTTTTCTCTACTTTACCCATAATAAGTGTAATATGTGAGGATTCTAGGTACGTAATAAATAATTTGATATTATATTATATTAATAAAAATCATGATTTACATATATGATAAAATACGTTGCAATCGAGTTTTTAATTCGTTGTGTCATAATATAAGACAACAAATAGAAATTATATATAATTATTATCTCAAACAAAAAATCAATGGGTCCATCTTATCATTTTCGTTTCTAAAGCATGTCGAATTTTTTAAGAACAAATAACTATGGTAAGTAATAAAATCTTCCGCCTTTTACGTCCAGTATTTAGGCTAATTGCAATCGTATATCAAGTACTTTTGTGCAGTAAAAGTGGAAAAGCGCGACCTTAATATGCAAGTACATTATATAAATGGATTTGAAAACTTTCGAATTCTAACTCAATTATTAAACACTTATGAATATAACATTTAATAGCATTCATTTAGCCCTTTTTCTTTTTAATAGCTATGGAGTAATTAAAATACGATAATAAATCTTTTAACTGCCGGTTAAAAATGTATATACTTAGTATTTACACATACATACAAATGTATGTATGTGTAAATACTAAGTATATACATTTTTAATATATATTTTTTATATTACAATATATAAAAATATATCTTGAAATTTAAAAGCTATTACATATGTGCTTGTGACACAAAGTTAAGTGACGGAACTCAGCGCCGTAGCTTACTTTGCTTATTAAAAAGCAAAATTGGTTTTCACTGCTTTAATCTTCGCTAGGATTTTGTTGCGGTTATTTATTGATAAAACAATTCAAGACGAGGGTTTATATATGCGTATAATACATGCACAATATAGTAGAGAAATACTGGTACTGCAGAAAATATGTTTGTATTGCGTATTTCAATAAAAAAAAACCTGTGAACATTGTCTACAAAATATTTTGTACTTTATTGCACCCAAGCGAAGCCAGGGCGCGTCGGGTGTTAAATTCCAACTTTCCTCTACAAATGAGTGACCAAGAGACTAACTGTATAACAACGGGCTAACTCTATATATATATATATATATATATATATATATATATATATATATATATATATATATATATATATATATATATATATATATATATATATATATATATATATATATATTCATTGTAAAACCACACCCATATATAAATTTATTCATACAATGTTATGAATGAATGAAACAAGAGATTGCTATTCCGTGGGATTCATTCACAACTAGTCTTATATTTCAAAAAAATGTTGTCATATTAGCACTTTTGAGTTAACTTAGTAAGAAAAATATCGCTGTGAAGTAGATGGTGTGTTTCATCACACGATGTTCCGTGTATCAATTATCTACAGTGAATGTCTCTATTTCATTCGTCCGTGTTAACAAGAGTGTGACGCAATCATAGAGTAATGAAACTATAGAGTATGTTGAAAATGTTTAATATAACTTTAATTACTAATTATCTAACAATTTCAAAAGCAAATGGAGCCGTTAATATATGTTTTTTTTATCCAAGGTGGATTATAAAGGTGAATTGTAAATTATTTTTTAAAGTTAGTTAGTAACTAAGTTCGTTAGGGAGTCTAAGAGAGCACTAAGAAAATATTTAGTGAAATTTGCAGCGTGAACAGAAGAAAACGAAAGACTAAGCTATAAATATATTTTTTTTTTTTTTTTTTTTTTTTTTTTTTTAGCTTCAAGCTTTATCCCGCACATGGCAGGGTAGGCAGAGGGAACTGCAGGAACATAAGAACCTAGTGTTAAGACACTCCGTTACTTAGTCCCTGCTTACTCCGTCCTCACTTTCCGCCGTTTTCGAGGCATTGCGTGTTGAGTGGCGGAACTCAACGCCGCGACTAAGCTATATAGTCCAAACAAAGGAAATTGGGGCCCAAAAGTCCTATAATATATGATCGGCATGTTTTGTATAAATTAGCCTAGACTAGCCTAGTACCTTTAATTATAGACTAAATTGAAAACTCATGGAATATGTTATGTATAAGCTATTGCAATGCATTTTAAAAGAGCGTAGCTGGCCAATATATATATTTAATAAATATAGATTAATTCCACTTTGAAAAGATAGGGTAAAAGTGAGAGATATTATTTAAGCGTCACACTGTAATCTAGCAGAGTAGGCAGAGAGAACCATTTTCCCATTTTTGAGATATTTCATGCTAAGTAGCGAAACTCAACGCCGCGATTTATAAATAAATTAAAATGAACAATACTCTAGTAATCAACAACAGCAATCGTGATTTTAATAAAACAAGTTTAAGACCTAGCGATAAAAACCTTTTAATTTAAACAAATGCATTCTATTATCATAAATTTTTACTAATGTTGACACAAATGTTGTGTTTACATCAAATATACGACTGCCCTGCGGATCGAATCCACGACCTTCGACACTATAATGTGTTCCTCACTGTGTCAAACATGAAATATCTACTATAAATATAATATATACATGTATAATGTTCTTAGCAAATGTTTCCATATATATATATATATATATATATATATATATATATATATATATATATATATATATATATATATATATATATATATATATATATATATATATATATATATATATATATATATATATATATATATATATATATATATATATATATATATATATATATATATATATATATATATATATATATATATATATATATATATATATATATATATATATATATATATATATATATATATATATATATATATATATATATATATATATATATATATATGTTCTAGTATAAGTAGATAGTTAAAATTATATAATTATTGTTTTTTTTTCGTACATCTCCTGCACTTAAGGTATGTAGAGAAAAGCCAATGTCAAAACACTACGTTTTACAAATCCTATTTAAGAGACTTGGGCATTACGTGACGTAATTTAATCCCGCAATTTGTCTTATAATAATAATCCCTAATAATATAGAAGGAACCGAACATATTAATGAACAATTTCTTTCAAAATCACTTCGTAACTGTGTCACGACGACGTCGTGGATATTCCATTACCATTCGTTTTTAAATATATTGTATATAGATAGATACCTCATCAAAATGCAACGATGTTCACTGTTATAGTTGAAATACGGGCAAAGCCGGAGGCGTTTACGAGTTAGAAAATAAATTTAAATACAACAGCTTGGTATCACAGTCGTTTCTATAGAACTTGTATTTTATATAATAAGATTAATATTTGTGAAAGGATTTTACCTTACAAATCGATGAAGATATCTAAAGATTTTTGAGGACAGGTTTAATTTTATCATAGAGAGTTATTTAGCAATATATTTCTTCAATTTAAGATATTACTCGATTTATATAGTTTTACACTTTTTTTCACAAGAGTAAAGAAAATAGAAATGAAAATATTTGTAGAAACATCTTGCAAGTTTTGTTGGTCCTTGGTCACTGTAGACAGAGAGGACATTCTGTTATATCTAAATATCGCCGGTTTCTCAGTTGCTTTGTGCTAACTGCTTGACCATTAGCATGGTGGGTATGAGACTGCAATATGTATTGCAATACTGGCTGTATCTACTTTGATGACTACTTTGGTTTTGTTGACGTATAATGTGACGTTAAACTTTTAACTAATTAATTAGCATTTTTTTTTTATCTTATTGACATGTAAAAGAAATTAATCAAATAAAAATCTTAACTTGTTCCAAGTTCTTTACTTTGAATACATTAAAAGTCAAAATATTTATAACGTAATCCACTTTAGGCCGTACAGCAAGATTACTCTAATAAATATAAAACATAAATCGCACCACAATATCCTATAAAATATATATTTATGGCATAAAGTATCTACAAGTAAATCATATGACATGATAAAATTTTATTGACCGTCTACATTCGCGAACATCGATACATAATTCAATATGTAAATCCGTGTGTAGGTATTGTTGCCACCGAGTTTGGACTTGCATACAAAATATTGCCTTGACAAGACCAAAGAAGCATAGCCTGATATCTAAAAAGATAGTTGTGGATTCACTTCTCTTTCGAGACTGTTTCTATTCCCTATTTCTATATAAAAATTATTATTTCGATTATACTGTTATATTCTAATAACTTTGATCTGACTAACCTAACCTTAGAATCTAGCTAACCTCCTTAAATTAAACAAAAAAATCGATTGATATTATCGATTAAATTAAACATTAAATCGATTGATTGAACATTAAATCAATACAATATACACAAATTTAACTATAAATACAAGGTTACAAATATTTCAAAACTTGTACTAATTTTCGTACTAATATTAGTATGTTATAACATGTTTTCTTTTTATCATTAGTTACCAAACACATCGGTGTCATCGCCCCAAATACCGTTGCCGAAGTTCCTCTGAACAGTAGGCCTTGTGAATCGACGAGGAAGCGTGTTTTTCGATATATATAGGTCAACTTTGAACTGTAGTGTTGGTACGCTCAATTAGTTGGAACTGATGAATGAAGTACTCAGAATCGAATCATTTTAGGCAATCTAAATGAATGTAATTAATTTTGCTATTTATACATTATTAATAATATTTAGACCAGTATATTTATTGTTGTATGAAATTTATGAATATTTCTGTTGGTAAATGCTTTTTCATCTATAAAACAGTGAAGTGAGTTTAAACTAAATAAGTGTTTGTGTCAAGCGTATGTATGTCAAAAATAAACATACACACATTGATTTATAAATAACACGTGGTTAAAGGAAAGGTGTCAATTAAACTATCAGTGAGTAATTTTAAAATAAATTAAAATTTTATTCGATAATATATATTATTCGTTATACTTACATTCCCCATAAATAACGCAAACAAAATTGAATGTGACATACCTGCAATAAGGAAAAATAAATATTTAATGACAGTTACATTTACATACAAATTCAATAAATAATCATAAAAATATATTATAAATATACAGTAAATCATCGACACACTAACATCACTAAGCGCAACGAATTGCATCATTCTGAACAACTTAGATTTTGTTGAAGCTTCGCTCACTGAGTTTTTCTTTGAGATATTGCTTCAACTATTGCATTGTTTTCTTTAAAAATAGCTCCGTTACGCCCTTAGAATAGGAAAAATATGAAAATGGTACGTGTTATCAAAGATACTGAATATTTAAACAAAATTTTGTAGTAAAGAAAAACAAGCTAATCTCAGAAATTATGATTTTGAAATAAAAAATCTTTTTGTATTGAACATATTAAATAAAGCTGTAGCTTTACATTATATTGTTAATCTTTTCGGTGTAAATCCATTATATTATCTTAATACCATACACAACTCTACGTTATCTCCATTTAAACGAAGCCATAGATAAAAACTACTTTCAACTATAACTAAATTAAAATTAATGCAATTAAATTTGCGTCTACATTACATTTAAATGTCCTAAATAATTCAAAACACATATTAAAAAAAGGACGGCCGTGTTCAACCCGATGCCACTTTTAATACACAACCACTAGCATTGTTAGAGCAACGGCCTATAAAAACATCAGTAACGCTTGGTTCTCTTTTGTATTACCAAATTACGCATTTTGTTTTGTTACAGTAAACATATTTTTAGTTTGCTCAATACTTTGTTAGGTTACAAATTATTACGCTTGGAAGATTGTATATAACTATAGTTCTACTTAGGTTTTGTCATCTCATAACTATCTAGTACATAAGAGATTAGATAGTTTTACCAATAAACAAAGACACATGGTCCGATTCCTTATCAAATTTGATATATCGAATGGTGGAATTTAACATCGCACTTTATTTTTTGAGTATATAACTATACTAATTAAATATTTTATATGTAAACGATTAGATTTGAACTCTCACGTATCGTATAAGATCACCATTTGCGCCATTAGGACGTTCGTACGTTGAAGAGCTTTTAAATTATATTATTTTTTAAAATGTTAAACAACGATTCCCACTCCTCAAAAGGATTATTTACTTTTTCTCCTTTTGATAAGTTATCTATGGGTTCTACTTATGACTCATCTTACTCTACATATAGAAAGAAGCGTGAAGCTAAAAAATAGAGAAATATTGTTTTAAATAATTACCAATTGTTAGATGTTTAATAAAAATAACGCAATGCATTATGTAATATCAGAACTGAAATGGAAGCTTGATCAGTATGGGATATGTTTATACTTTCGATAAATATTTCAGCGGGCATCCGGTCCGACATGTGCGTTACTTGCATCCTGTGACATCATGCTTAACATCTTAGCTGTGAAAATGATACTTTAGATATGGCTTAGCATAGTGCTACTGACTTTGCTTGATTTTAAATTATTATGAAATGTATTGTATTATATTTGTAAATAATTAAAGTCATTATAGGTGGCTTTAAGTTCTGTCGCTTCTGTTCTTTTTGCACTTAGCTAATCAGTAATGGATATTAATTAACTAAATCAAATTGAAAATATATTAAAAAGTGAAAATAAATTTATACTATCACTTATTGCTCATAATTTATCATCGAATGGTATTTTTGATCACGCTGAGTACGGCCTAGTGTGACACTAGTTAATAAAAAGTAAAACCTCCTTAGTTTTCTATAGACTCATTATAACGGTTCACGTTATATTATAATGAAGAGAATTCAAGCCAAGTTTTAGAAATTACATCACATTTTTTACATTTTCTTCATAATAAATAAATGTATAAATGCACAGTTACACTAAAAAAATATGTTTGAGTAAAAAATCGTAATCATAAAAATAGCTGTTTCTACCACAACATTTCATAATGGACAGATAGTTCCACTCAAAGATGCAAGATTCAATTTTTCCACGTCAATAGGCCCATAAAATTTTCAATGTAACCAGCAATAATGTAGAATTCAATAGGTTGTTATTCTATCAACAGCTGTGTTAACATGCTTTGACGCCATATTTTATGCTTTGCCAGAGATTACAAATGTTTGCCTTGTACAACGCCTTGGCCTTTTAGGAGTTAAATGAGCAGGACAATTATGGAATTTGGACATCGTCTTCGTGAAGTTCAGACTTGAAATTTGTTTAATGTTGTCTTAGAAGAAAATTTTGCAATAAATAAATTACTTACAAAATACATAAAAGTTATGAAAATTACTAAAAATATTTATTTTAGGTCACAATTTTATAATATATAAGAGTAGTACGTTTGTTCTTTTTACCTAATAAAGGTAAAAAGGTAAAAGATGTGAGATTAAATCTAACTCTATATAAATTTGTATATTAAATTTAGCACAGTAACAATAATATTATATCCATCTCATTATTCACAATATCTCATTAACAAATTACTTACAAACGAACTTGTATTTTAAAAATGCATTTGAATGCTAACACCATTATTATTATAAAAACCACTCATTAATTAATGGCCTATAATTAAAATGAACAGTGTCGGTTCGCGTGTAAACTTTAATTTCGAGTTCTTTAACATCAATTGAGACAAGTATTCAGGTCAAACTTGTGATATGTCATTATGAAGATGTGTGTGATAGAAAAATTATTCAAAGTTCCAATTAAAAATGTTTATAACAATTTATCTGTAGATGTCGTGCATTTTATAATAACTAAGATAATAATTATCGTTTCACTAATTTGAACGTAGTGGAATTTAAGACCGTGCCGCTTACATACTTAAGTTGTTACAATTACATAAAAGATGTAGCTGGATAAGAACCTATGGCTTAGCGGTCGTAACACTTGGGCAGTTTCCAAGAGTGATGAGTTCAAATCCTGCAGCTTCACATTTTTTGGCGGTTTTATTCCAATAATAATTTTATCTGTGTCCTGTATAAAGCAGGAAGAAGAATAAAGAACATATAAATAAAATAAAATTCAACTCAAAATAATCATATTTAGATGCTAACATTAAGCTACTATAGCATCAGTAAAATTTTATTTGAGGAAAAAGAGGATCTTCTTCTATTAAAAAACCAAGTTAAATTGGGACAAGACAATTATTCAATATATATACTTTTAATTAAATTATTGTTATAAAATATATTAGAGACATAAATATAAGAAAACTGACTGAAAAAGAATTTTATAATTTCAAAACAAAAAGATCAGAATTCAAAGTAATCTTATTTTACAGTAGAACGGGAAGAAGGGATTTTTACGAAATTGAGGGTTACAATTTTATAGGAAACAAGAACTCATGTTTCATATAACTAATAATTAGCTTTGTAGAGTTTTAACTCTACAAAGCTAATTATTAGTTACATACATACGTTTATATATATGCATACGTTTATATATATGCATACGTTTTATAACTACCAATATTTAGACTTCTATATTTTTAACTACACTTAACGTTTTTTCCCTCCTAATAATATTCTAATCGTTTTTGATTTATACTTTTAAAAGTCAAATAAATTCTTTATAATTCAGATAGTTACTTGTTGCTAGCTTACTAACAACCTACCTGCTTTCTACATCCTTACGTCCTTACGTCTGTGTGTATCATAACATTATCGATATATATATATGTATATATATATATATATATATATATATATATATATATATATATATATATATATATATATATATATATATATATATATATATATATATATATATATATATATATATATATATATATATATATATATATATATATATATATATATATACATACATATATATACATACTTTTATATATAAATAGCTGATGTTAGAAATCAAAAACATTAATAAAATAAGTACTAAATATGCTCTTAAAGAATGCATTTTGTAAATAAAATCTATTGTTTAAACAACTGTATATATAAAACTAACATATTTGTAGGCGGTTAGTGATCAAAATCTACATTAATCGATTTGTAAGTCATCAGTGACTATATATATTCGTAGCGAGACATTGATGTTACACCTACCTTTTTCATTTACAAAAATAAACTTTATTTCTTTAGGTCATAGATACGATTTTTCCGTAAGTTGAAAATAATTGATTTTGGTTTTTAGACGTGTTAGTTATTTAAATTGCAAATTTAGTAACCTAAGGGACTGTTAATGAGTGTCCAAAATAGGATGAACGCTGTTTGAATTTGGATTTTTTTGAAAGGTGTTTTAATACTTTGTAATGCTTTTTATGTTATTGACTTATCGATTATATGTATATATATATATATATATATATATATATATATATATATATATATATATATATATATATATATATATATATATATATATATATATATATATATATATATATATATATATATATATATATATACACATAAATTTATTATGAATTCATATATATTTTACTAGCATTTCCTGCCACTTCTTCCTGATCAAATAGAAATAATTAAGAGTAGTGTAGAACACATATATTTCCCTTATTACTGCGATATTATATTAAGAAAAATAACGTAATTAAACAAAATCTTAGCCTACCTCGATTTACAGACTGACTAATACTTTTGTATTAGATATTTATTTATACGAGTATTTAGCTATTTTTCCTTGAAAGATTAACTTGTTAAACTAATAAAATCAACACTTTTAATATTCCATCGATTGGAAGGACAGAATAATTTCCAATAGTTATTTGTTCATATATAATTATTCAATTTACATAGAAGACGAACATTCAATTAATATCTTAAATGGTTTTGAAGCCTTAGCTTTGTGATCAGACCTGCGTTGAATTGAGTTGGGGTTTCAAATAGGTCTGAATTCAATTAAACTTGAACTTTCACATTCAAAAGATGATAAAGATGAAGAGCACTCAATTATTAT